>JAGVSP010000809.1:0-112053 GCA_022494985.1 Micrasema minimum
GAAGTAAAAACCTCTTTAGAATCGTTGGGAGTGATTTGAAACTCTATGAAACGAAAAAGCGACACTTAAAAGAGACAAACATATAGATCCATGGGATTTAGCCTGCGAGAATGAGATAGAACACAGTTGTATAGCGTTTCCTATTATCTTCGTCTTCTCTTTGTGTGGTGCTTCGTAGCCTCCACACTCTTGTCTACCAAGCGTTGTGCGCATGCATGTAGTAAGTTTGTAATGTTAGTTATCACAAGCCGCTCGTATCACTTGTAGAAATTGAAGACACGGATCATGAATAAGAAAATGAAAAAAATTTATCAACTGGGTACCAATATTTATAATAAATAAATCCTATAATTATCCCACTCCTGATACTGCATTTATCTCATTCTCTCTCAGCTTAGTTTTATTAAGGTTTCACTTCTACCTGGTGTGAACTGCACACATGTTTTTGTTTAATTACGAAATTGATATCTTAACACAGGCAAAGTAGACAACAATATATGTCCAGGTTTTAAGGAATTTAATTATTATTTTTGTAAAATAAATTCTCAAGATGTTGTGCTTAATGGGAGCCTATTAACTTATTGGCGACTGTCTCTACTTTTTGTCTCTTTAGCACTGCCATTTATCTTTTTTTTTTAAAGTCTACCCTCTCCACCGCACCGATGGCGTGATGGTGACTGTGTGTTTAAGCGGAATGCATACTATGAAATAGGTGCCATAAAAATGACTCACACGCGCATTTAATATCTTAGAACTCACCATGGTTTTAATTTTCATTTCTATGGTTTTCAAACTCCATTATATAGAGAAAATAGCAATAATATAATAGCGTAAAAATGAAAGTAGTGTACATCAGTGATGTCTGCCTAAAAAATAAATCTCAGTGTTGTCTGCGGAAAAAATAATCTCCATCGGTTCTTAAGAGTAGGTACCTACTTACAATCTTGCCATAATTGATTAATGTCCCAACTAAAAGTCCCAACTGGGACTTTAAGCCAATCAACTAAAGGTGGAACAACCAAAAATCGAAGCGGAAGCGCCGTAAAGCCCCGCAGGGCTGCATTTAACAATCGGCCAATAATTTGCCCTAAATCAACTCAAGGCTGAAGTCGGGCTTCAGTGCTGCCACGCTAGCAACTTGTTAGTATTACCATCATATTTATTAGGGTTGCTATTGTTTTACTCAAGATCAATGTGAATAATTTTATGAAAGTAGGTACCTAATTAAATATGTTTTCTGTTTCTTTTAGGTATATTTTCTGCTACAGGTGCATCTTGAAGCATCTCAATGAAAAGAGTTGCTGTCCAGTAACAAAATACCCCACAAATAAAAATGATCTTATAAGATTGTACTTACCCAACTGTGATTAATCAAATATTTTTTTCATAATTTATGTTCTTTGTTAAAAAGTTCTTTTTTATAAGAATAAGTGATATTTTTATGTACAATCTGTTATTTGTAATAAATCATGTTCAAATGTCTGATATTTTTGTTTTAATTATTATGATATCTGAGCTTTTGAATGCTTTTGAACTGGGTTTTTGTCTAGGAGAGTCACAGACTGCAGATTAAATTCCCTAAGCTCAAATCCTGCTCCAACAAAACATGATGTTTCGTTGGGTGAAAATTCGTCCTCAGTAGGACATTTATTATATTATATTTGAAAAAACCTTTTGTATGACATACTAAAAATCTGTTAAGTAAATTCTGTTCATCGGTTTAGTTAGACCAACTGTATCATCAACATGTCCGGAACAGCTTTAGAAGACACCGTTTTGGAAGAACCAGTCAATAATAAAATAATCCTGATCAATTTTTTTCAGTACTTTTGTCTGACAAAAACTTGTAAGTTCAGATATATAAATAAACTTGCTAATAAAACTCGAACTTTTGATTTCCTTGTGTTAGACATATAGAACCAAACTTTCAATGTCGGTTATCTCAAAACATAAATTTTGGACTTTTTGGACGGTTTTTTGTCGGAAATTCGTGGACAACGTTTGTATGTAAGAGTCCTTCCTCTTAAATCTATAATTCAGGATAAATAAGAGAAAATGTATAAGAAATTAAATATAGACTTTATTGAAGTACAAGACACTTGAATCAGTTTTTTTTTAATCTGTTCAGCATACAAAACCACATTAACAACTTTTTATTAAACTACATAATGTTTTTATGGCTTTTTAAATTTTAAATATGTTCTTTTGTACACCTAATTATTGAAAGGCACAATTTTTTTTTTCTCTTACTTTTTATATCGCTAATGTGGTACTGCATACTGAACAATGGAATCACAATTATTCTAATTGTAAAATTATCACTACAAATGGTAAATCTTTAAGTATGTTACACATTTCAGTACTTATAGATTATAATATAAAACTGGTAGATAACAAAAAATTAAATAATAATACATAAAAAAGAAAAACACTTATAAACATCTAAAAAAAAACATTGAATAAATTAATAAATATGAAAAGATTAAGTACTGCACGAGAAATAAATTAAGCACTTTTAAATACCAATTTCATGTTTTCAACGTCATATTTTACATGCAACGACATTTTACTGTGGTTTAGGTTATGCACAGCATCGTAGTCAAATGATTCCCAGTGAGACCACGATGACTTATTTTTTTTTTATTTAACTACAACTAAGTTTATCATAGGAAATATTAAAATTTTATGTGTCATGGTTTCTGTCATCATGAGGGAAAAATAATTTGAGCAATTATTCAAATAAACTTACAAATCATAATAAAATGCCTCCCGAACGTTTCGATCTAGTGTTTTTATAATAATCGGCTAATTTATTATGCGCCATTACGTAAAAATCACCTCAAGGACGCTGTACATTTGTAAACTTAACTAATTCCTGACCTAATAATTTACAAACAAAATATTATGTAACCTACGGTAAATTGATTTGACTTGTAAAGTACTGGATTCCAATTCGCCTTGCAGCTACAAAGCGCATAGACGAACAGAATTTCATTTCTCATAGATTTGGGTAGGTAGTTATAAGACAGGTTTATAAAAAATAAAGTAGATCTTTTTTTTAATCAGTAAAAATCGGATTTTCTTTTATGCCGACATATCAAGTAATCGATGCAATTTTTTATATATTATTTTATATGTTTATTATACAAAATTAAGATAATTACTTTGCAACAATAAATTACGTATAGTGTAAAAAGAGTCTGTGAATATTCAGTTCAAAAATACTATTAAAACATAGTCTTACTTTAACCTCAACTAACTTTGTTTTCCTTAACTACGGGACGTGGCCCTGACTTGCCTGGAGGATGCGCGGTAACTGAGGCCAGATCGCTTTGCCTGGAGGCAGATTGTGGAATCCATATGCTTCACATGAGGAGCGGATATGGAATAATGATGATGATTGTAAAAGTTTTAAAATAATAATACAAATAATTCTACATTAGCTGCCTTTGGCGTTCTCTTTACGGTTAAAAATTAAGATTGTATCTTCGTCAGTTCCAAAGCTCTTTCTTGCAGAATCTAATCCTTCAAACGAAATGACACACAGTCTGTCCTTGAAGCTGGGATTCCGGTAAACAAATTTTCTCTTTACTTCATCGAATGCACAAAGGACAATGTAATGTCCTATGTAGTGTGAAACCCATGGGAGACAAGACCTGTATAAACAAAATACATAAATAAAACCGTAGATAATAGAACAACGTTATATTTTTTAAATTGTAACCACCGTAACACTCCAGGAAAACCAATAATAGATGGGAACAACATTACCGAACAGGCTTAAGAAAAATCAGTACAGAGACGAGAAGTTATCATTTTACGAAAGTTTAATGGTTTATTATCACTTACACAAACGATATTAATAAATCAATTGTTATTACCTTAATTCCACATTAAGTTTGTTCATTTTGCACACATCACAGACTAGAATATTAGCATCAATAAGTAATATGATTGGCCCGTGTAGTTCCAGGTGACTAGCAAGATCTTCAGAGAGAATGGTTTTATGTTCTATTAAAATCCCTTGTGAAGAAGCAAACTCGAATTTAGTATTTATTCTGCACTCATCCTGAAAAACACGACATTAAAATTAAGAGGGAGGGGGTTTCGACCTTTATTGAGGGTCCTTAGTAGGGATGAATGGTTAAATGGTCTAAAGATATGTATGTTTTAAGTGCTCAAACTTAAAAACTACAAAAAATTAAAAAATACCTTTAGAAGAATCCTATCGTAGTAGGCCTGTCCCTTATATCCAACATGCACACCGAAGGTTTTAGTAAAATAAGTATGCTTGATTTGAAATCTCCGGAGAATGTAACAGAGGTCTATTGTCCATGTGCTCTTTTCTATCTTTTCCGATTTGCAGATTTGTTCAAAGTTTAGTAGGAAGAGCTGTCTTTGTTCCTCAGATAAAATCATCAAAACACAGCTCAAACCGCAGTCCCAATTGAACCTTTGCTTGCAATGGACTATACTTTGTTCTGCATAAGGCGGTTTGCCTGTAAAAAAAAGTTTTAATATTTTTCTAAAATTAACTTTCATATGCCCATTTTTCAAAATCTTATTGAAATTAAGACTGTAGGGTCATATCGACGCTACCCAGAGAGTATTCCCTTAAATCAATTAACACGGCATTGGGGTAGCAGGTACCAAGCACACATGGCAAAGCCATGGTTCTCAGGCGCTATCTCAAGTATGTAAATAACAATTTTTTTTTTCATTTTCATTTTATTTTATTTATTTATTTCAGTTATTTAGAAAATTACAGAAAAAATCCAATTCATTCTAAATACAATACAATAATAAATCACACATGACAATTGATAGTTATGTTAGTATAGTGATATAAAAAAGTATAGAAAGAAAAATTAAAAGTTAGAAAGTGCTTTCCTAACGGAAGACCCACTGTCGTGAAATATGTCAACATCCGAGGTGATGCGATTAAGTAACAAGATTGCTCTACCAACAGGCATAACCATTGGCAGTTTGGATCTGCATATTGGCAGGTAAAACAATCGATGCTGTCTTGTCGAAGATAGTTATCAGGTACAAACAGACCTACATCCATCAGAATTTCCATCAGAGTTATGTATGCGACCACCAATCACCTGAAAGAAGTGAACACCCAAATGGACGTCCCTCCTCTTCCATAATGACTGATAGCCTAGCATCCCTAGTAAAAAGTCGGTTGGGAAGAGCCAAGGATAAATCCATACTCCTTTAGGTACAGATAGCGCAGAAATTTCTTCTGTACTCTCTCCACCATCAAAGAGTATCGAGCCTCATGTGGCGACCAAATAATCTAACTAAACTCCAACCGACTTCTTACCAAGGAATTATACAATTTCCTCATAACCTGAGTGTTGTAAAAGATCTTGGCATTTCTAAGAACAAAACCAAGCATTTAACATTTCAGAGCAAATAAAAATCATGCAGGCAGTCGAGTTCGTACCGCGCTTAAGTTTACACATATTATGTAAATATTCAATCTTGTACATTATATTTGTACCCATTGTGGATCACAGATAAATTAGTTTCAGTATCTACATAAAGTGCGTTATTATTATCATCCTTCCAGCTAGTCAGCGGGTATGCTTATACATAAGGTATACCCCGACAAGACACTTTTTTTCTTTTTTTACGTCAGAAGGACTGAACCAATCACATCTCGTCACATTAAATACCTATCTTAATCATTATTCAATATCTAAATCATTTTTAAGGATGAAGTATTTTATTGATTCTAAATTGAAGGATACTTTGTTTAGAAAGTTAAAAGCAAGGCTAGTTACCGAGGGCAATAAATGTGGAAAATAATAATAATGAATTATTAACATTATTCCAGTTACTTACATCTTCTTAAGAAATCTGACATTTTGAAAATATTTAAGTACAATTTTTTTCAGTCCATAATTCATAAATAACACAAATAAAACGTTATAATATGCATTGTCAACATCAATTTTATATTGTGCTGTTTTCACCTGTCACCTGTCATTTTTTACTAATAGCTAATAGCTGTCACATTAATGTTGGTAGCACTTTTAAGTGTGCACTAGATTAGCCAACACCCATCTACATATTAAGTATGTATGATGTTGATTGGCTCCATCGTTTTCGGCCTGCAGTCAGACCCACGGACGAATGCGAACCATTTTTTTTTCTATGAACTCAAGTGAGGTAACCTAAAGAAATTTATTTACCTTTTTACTTGACAGTTGGATTGGGAACGGGCGACATGGCTTTACGGAGTTTTATTTTAATATTTAATCGCTCTCATAAAAACGTAAGAGCTTTTAAAACTTTATGTAGCGTTAATTTTCAAAACCATCCCGGAGAAGCGGACAAAGACACACATTTTGGTTTCGAAACTGTAAGAGAGAACGAAAAAGCAGGAAAAGGTTAGAACTTTTACGATCACATAATACTGATAAAAGTGCTAAGAATATTAATGCTGGCGACTTATGTTGATGCGTTATTGATATTTATCTGTTTTTCCTCTTTCCAGTACGAGAAGTGTTTGAAAATGTCGCCGACAATTACGATATTATGAATGATGTCATGTCCGCTGGAATCCACAGGGTTTGGAAAGATACGTTTATTGATAGACTGGGCCCGTTGTATGGCACCAAATTACTGGATGTTGCCGGAGGCACAGGTATTGATAGTTTTTACATTCTTGTACTGACTTTGTTTGATCAATAATGACACGACACATAACTATTTATTTATGATTGCTACTAATCAAAGGTAATTATCATAACATATAACTCATAAGCATCCATGCTTGCTCAAATAATCAATAAATTAAAGTAATGATTTTTCGTCTTGTTTTATTTTTATATGTATATTTGTATATGTTCATAGATTTTGTGACAATAATTAGTTTTTGTAATTAAGTTGCCTTACTTTATTCTTATGTGCATAATTGCTCTCTACTATAATTGACTGTAAAATGCGTTGTGATTTTCTTGAATATAAGTATGTAATAAATATTGAGAACATGCTAAATAATACTTCAGAGGAGAAATTTGAGATGTAATCTTGTGTAAAAAAAGTAGATATTTTGTCAAAGGGGGTGTTATTTGTTGTTGCTGTTCCGTATAAAACAAAAACTGTGTGGAATATTGGATGGCGTGCGCGACATTTGTCTGACCAGTTGCTCGATCACAGATCAGTACCGACTCGGTAATAAGCGACAAGATAACGATTTCTTACCCATGGATGTTTAACGTTTTCGCGATCAAAATGGAACACGCGTTAAAAGTTATCGATCGGGATTATTAAACGAGCGCATACTAGTCGCGAGCCATTTCCCGAGATATATCTTATTCGCACAAATCTTCATTCAATCTTTATTATAATTTAGCCGGTTTTCGGCAAGCCAAATATTGAGACAAGCAGTCGACATAATAAAAAATCAGACAAGCGCGATGATTTGACGTTTGACGTAAGGCCGCAATATAGCGTAGATCGGCTCCGATATACATATTTAGCGTGTCTTTTGACAGACTGAACAGTTTTCTGAACAAAAAACTGTACAGTTTTCTGTCCCGTATAAATCTAGATTTCTGGAATGGATTTTTGGGCAAATGTCCAAATATTTTTTTGGTGCCACCTGTTCATTTTCTATCAAAACTTCATGCGGTAAAAAGCATTTGATTCAAAAAAATGTTACTAATCTAAATCACAGGTGGGGAGAATCATGTAACTCCACATCTTAACGAAACTGTGATGTTTTTTTCTCTCTCCTGTAAAGTTGCCCAACTTGGAATTGCCTACAGCATGATAATATTATATGAACTTTATGAAATATTGAAATGTTTTCTTTGTACAGGTGATATTGCCTTTCGGTACATGAAGTACTTGAGGGGGCTCTCAAAGTATTTGGACAATCGGGAAGTAGAACGAAGTTATGTCACCGTGTGTGATATCAACCAAGCTATGCTGGATGTTGGCAAGTCTAGAGCAATCAAGTAAGTCATCATTTTAATTTGCTTAGAAAAAATCGTACTTTATTTTATCGCCCTATACTTCTTATAAATCCAGAAGGTCATTTTGGAAGTACCAAAATTTTTGATATTGATCTCAGGTCTTAATATCTCCTTACTCTTCTCTTAATCCTGACATAATTCACCACTTACGAATTTTACATTTGTGAGAATAGAGGGAATTTTTAAGCATATTTCTATTCTTCTCTTATTTGTATTTAACTTATATCAATACTGTTTAGCAGTTTAGCGGGAATTAAACCTTATGTATATGTAAAAACAAATAAAAAAAAAAAAAAAAAAATAAAAAATCCCAAATGCTTTTGAAATATTGTGACATGAAACATGCCTAAATATTTTTTTAAATACTGTTGTAAAATTTTGTGTAAACTAATTTTGCCAAAGGGTCTGGCCATATGTTTTTGTAAATGAAATTTGTCAGGACAACGTTAAAACGACGTCGGTCACATATGAAAAAATGTAAACTATATAAATTTTTTTTTTAACGAATGTAATTTTTTTCTATTAATTTAAGGGCAACACAATTGATTTAGGCACATAAATGTTAAAAAATATCGCAAAAATACCTTTCACACCTTTTCACATTGGACAAATTTAAGGATGAAAAATGGATACAATAATTGTATTATTCACAACCTCCTATCAACAATTTTTGCGCAAAAAATTTCAATATATTTTTTATTTTATGATGTCCTGATACACAATATTTTTGGCATTTTTAATAACAACATATTTCTTTTTTTTTTAATATATATATAAAAGTAATAAATATTAGTTTTAATTCACTTATTAGTACAAGTATCAAAAATTATTATTTCTATAAAAAAAGTTGAATTATACCCAGCAGACTATATTTTGTAAAAAATAAAATACTATATAATTTTAGGAATGGACACACATATGCTATTTTCATACAAACACGAATTTTCGTTTTCGTAAATCTGTGTAAAAAAGCAAATGCAATCTAATTATATCGTAAATAAAGTATTTTTTTCACAAGGAAATGTTATTTTATTGGATATTATTAATATCCCAACAGAGACAGAGAAACTCTGGAAACGAATGTGGATTATCTAGGCGTTTACAGGGCTAATGACTTATGATGTCATAAGCCCTGTAAACGCCTAGATAATCCACATTCGTTTCCAGAGTTTCTCTGTCTCCGTTGGGATATCAATAATATCTGATACCAGCCCAGCATGGGTATAATCCAGTAATTTGTCTACAAGTATTTGTACACATTCAAAATGTTATTTTATTATCTTAAGAATTGGAAATCTGGGTTCAGAGTTATAAAAAAATATTCTTTGCCAGTTTAAATACGAGGGAAATTACATAACAATCATTTACATGTATTATTTTTACAGCCAGAGACTTCAATTAATCAACATACAATTTATATTATTGGTTTTTAAATATTATATCACATTATTTGACTTTTTTCTAATACAAAACATTATCATTAGAAGACGTGACTTTGTGTTAAATTACCTTGATGTGTAAAGTAGAGCATAACAAGACCTTGGGACTAGTGTCTAATTTTCTTCTACTTTAATTGAAAAAGTTATTATTTATAAATTCTTGAAAACATAATTTTCTGCCTACCTGAATTTAGAGTTGTCTAACAAGTAAATATTAGCAAAAGTTTATTTTTATTTAAAAGTCTTGAGGAAGACCAACAAATACATAAAATGGAGAATAGATGTTAAGTGTTGAGATTTTGTTGAAACTGCTTATATTTTACACTTTATTTCTTACTTTTGTTATTCATTTAATTTTAGATATGGTTATTCATCAGACCGAAATATTGAAATTGATTGGGTTTGCGGTGACGCAGAAGACTTGAAGTTTCCTGATGAAAGTTTCTCAGCGTACACAATTGCCTTTGGAATCAGAAATTGTACCCACATTGACAAGGTAAAAAATATATATCGGTTGAAAGGAAAATATTACCAAGCAACATAATATTATTATTATGTCACTTGGTATCATTTTCCTTTGCACATTATGTCGCTTGATAAATTTTTCCTTTCCACTGTGAATATTTGTAATTTAATTGTATGGTTTTGTATTCCGTCCTTATTTCACGGGTAAAGCTTAATTTTACTTGCAATTTATTTTAAAAAAATTCCTATAGATTAAATTTGAGTGTTTTAGTCGAAAAATATTATTGAAGTCACAAAAAAGTGTTATTAAAAAGTTTTAACTTAATAAAAACCTTATTTAAACTTTGCATTCATGTCGTAGGAAAAGTGTAGGAAATTATTACCAGCTATAAAGATATACTAATTATTATGTAAGATAAGTGCATCTACGTTTTAAAAGACTAGATTACAAGAACAATCTATAAGTATGTGATGTAAATTTGATTAGATTAGATTTTTTTTTTTTTTTCGTATGATTACCTCTAGCTTTTACGCCATCAAATTTTCACAAGGTTTTTATGATTAATTATTAATTAGTATCATTGAATGTTTCATAATTAGCCATTTTCAATTTGCTTTGACCTCTAAGTAAATATTTTGTCTAGCGACGATTATCGTCATTAGGTAATCGGTGATATATAACCTTGCTGAATGCTTAAAATTAGATTAGTAATAATATTTTGTTTATAAATTTGTGGCACATTTTTACACAATAATGTATTAAATACCTCTTTTAAAAGCAGTTAGAAAGACGTAGGTTTAAAATTGGGTGGTCCCTGGATTCACACGGAGGTTCTGAGTTTTATTATAGTAATACATAATGCTTCAATAGAACCAAAAGCCTTAGAAGCAGTAGTGGTCGATTTCATGTCAATGAAACACCAAGATCAGAAGATTCAATATATAAAGCAGTTGAGTTCAGCAGGACTATAGCCCTCCCCGTATTAGAGACCTTTTATGATTGTACCTGTGGCGGAAGAAATACGTCACGCGTGCGACGCGGAACGAAGCAAGATCTACCGAACTCTGCCGAACGCTATCGAACAATGACGAGAGACATTTTAACCTTCATCGTGACTACACGTCGCTTTTGTACAAATTTCTTGCCGCCAAATTGTGGGGCAATCTAAATTCATTTCGCACTTTTCCATTTTCATAATTCATGTCAATTTTAGTTTAATTAGTTAAGTTTTCGTTGTATTTCCTTTCGTGTAACTTCTGTGTAATTTACGTCATTTCAATGTTGAGAATCTCATTACGTAAATAATGTTTATTACCTAGGTTTTGGAAGAAGCGTACCGTGTCTTAGTCCCGGGAGGGAAATTTATGTGCCTTGAGTTCAGTACTCTAGAATTGGAACAGTTTCAATGGTAAGTCAAATCTTTACCGATTTTCATTTATTTGATTATTTAAAAAAAAAAAAATTTTTCATGCATACCTCATTCTCATTGAACATAAGAGCCCCCGCTGATTGTGTCTGTGACTTTTTGTCGCCGAGTCAAATGCTATGGAGGTTTATGAGAGTGCGCTCACTGTGGCGACATGACAATACGGTGACAAAAAGTTCCAGCGGCCGGCGACATTACCGTGACGTGACTGTCACCCGGCCTGTACATTGCTATGGGAGTGCGCTCACTAGAAATTTTTTGTCACTCTACCGGCAGACACCCACCGAACGGACGTGTGTTGCGAATTATTCTATAATTTGAATTTCTAGAATCTATAAAATTTGTCTTCAAGATGGCGGCTTCTTTGCAAGAAGGTGAAATTGACAATGAGTTGTTAATTGAAGAGATTGAGAAAAGGCCAGCATTGTACATAAAAAATTTAAAGGAATTTTCAGATGTCCATTTAAAAAGGATGTATCTTGATATGTTTTTAAAGGTCCCACTAAATATAACAAGTCATCGAAACTGTTTATTTACATACGAAAATAATTAAAAAACTTAAGAGGATATTGACGTAATTCAGAATACAGGGTGTAAAATTTTCCTTTTAATAATCGTTCATTATATATGGGATGTACCCAGTAGCGTTTCTTTCGTTTAATTTTTCTTTTGCGAAATTCAAGAGCGCAAATCACTGCGACCTCTTCGAAATCCATCGCTAAATGAACATTTTGTCACCAGTGAGCGCATTCACAGTGACACAACGTGACAGTGACAAAAAGTCACTGCGACAAAAAGTCACAGTCAGCGGGTGGCCTTAGCCGTTGGCTGTCAAATTTCAAAAGTAGTAAAGGACTTCCCAGTGAGAAGCAATTTGAAAGTTTAAAAAATGGTGTTTTTATTATTCTGTAGTTTTACTAAATAATAACAAAAATACAAATTTAAAAAGTAAAAAGCTTTCATTACTTGTAAAAATCTATGTGAGGAGGTGCGATTCTTTAAGAGTTTTATATATTTTATTTTTAAAATATTTTTACATGAACATACCTGTGAAATACTAAGGCGCAATTATTTTATAAACGGTGTAATCTCCGCCAACATTGAGAATGGCCTGGCACTCCCGGGCCTGATGATAATTATTATTTACTAATATTTACATAATTTATTGAAAAGAAGATAGTACTGGTAGAGTTTTGATGACATGTTTCAATGTTTCAGGATATATGACCGGTATTCATTTCAAGTAATTCCCTTGATGGGGCAGTTGGTTGCCGGACAGTTTAAGCCCTACAAATATTTGGTGGAGAGTATACGAAAATTCCCTGACCAAGTGAGTATCAAATTTACAAAAATTTACACATAGATCGGTTTATCATTATACTTGTTTTTCTGCAAAAGGCTACCAAAAATCTTAGGTTAACTTTGACAGCAGGAAGTCTCATGTACTGTTCCGTACTCGCAAAATGCAGAACAATAGGGTTCTTCCCGATAGCATGAATATTCTTGAAAACGTTATAAATATTTAAAGTATATTTTTACAATTCCAACGATATAAAACACAATGATCAAAAATTTTGTTTTCATTTATAAATTTATGTTTTAAAAACACGAAAATACGAATGATTTTTAACGCCCGTTATTGGCTAATGATGTCATTCCCGTCTACCGTGAAAAACGTGAAACTCATTCCGTAGTGAGCGCCTGTATTGCTGTGACGTCACACCGCATGCGCGCCAAATGGAGGATTTTGCGAGCGATTTTAAAAAGTGCTATTTCAAATCGCGCTAGAAAATTCATATGACATCGTAAAAATTTTAAAAAAATTCCCCTAATATTGTAATTTTTCAATCAATTTATTGAAATCAAAAATAAAAAATCGGAAAGAACCCAATTCACAAAAACAGCGGGCTATATAGATTCCATTCACAATAACCCATTCCTTATGATGAGTGTTCTGCAAATTTTGTGAATTGTCACATGTGTTAAGTCAAACCGTTTTTAAACTTAAAATCATGTAACTGGTTTTTTTTTTAAATTTTATAGTTTGGTGCATAAAAAACTAACATCCAACGCTCCCCCTGCTTCCGCAATGCCATTTTTTTTACTTTTGTCATAATTCAGTATGTGAGTGTCATCAGTGTTTCAAAAGTGTTAATACAATCTTGTACATTTTTTCCTTTTGCAGAATACCTTCAAAAGAATGATTGAGAATGCCGGCTTCCGTGGTGTCACATATGAAAATCTGTCCTTTGGAGTATGCTCTATACATTCGGGATACAAATTGTAGAAAAATAATAGAAACATGTACCATAGTGAATATAATAGTGAAACAATTTCTTAATACACCATTGCTCAATGCATTTAGTAAGAGCTGCCTTACTTAGGTATATTGTATATAAAATAATTATAAATATATGAAAAGTTCTAATATAATGAAAAACCTGTTAACCAATATTTTAAAATGTAAAAGAAAGAAAGACCCAGCAAAAAAGGAAATCTTTTATTCTACAATAAAAAAATTAAGCAAAAATGTTGTTAGTTTAAATAAAATTTAAAATTTAAAGTTATAATATCGGACTTTTGACATAATCGTTGTGGTCTAGTGATTAGTTACGGACTCCGGATTAGAATCCCTAGGTTCAAATCCCACCTACCTCAACTCATTTACTACTTTCCATCAAAATTGAATTATTTGGGTATATCATAAACTTAAATTTTATAAGATTTTTCAAAGGGAAAATCAGTTTTTTACCCCTCAAATTTGTGTTTTCAAAGCTGAAAGAAGGGTGCATTTATTTTCACGATTATAAAATCAATCGAACTGATATCTGATGTATTAATTCATTTTGATATGTTTTGTAATGCGTATTCCTTGGTGACTCTTCAATAATAATTCACGCTAATTAATATTAGATTTTATTTATTTTTCTTATATGTACTTAGTGTAATAGAAATAAATAAATAGATTAGGAATGAAAAATAACAAAGTTTTTGGACTCGTATATTTGTTTTAACACGATTGCTAGGTGACAAGTATTTAAATGAAGTTTTATATTTATGATAGTGTAAAGAATTAAACATGCATGCATATTTAGATTATTTCATATCTATATATTGACAGACATTATTTAAAGGTGTTTGATTGGTAATTTAAGCAATTTGTACTTGAAGTAATAATTAATAAAATGTTATTGAGTTGAATTTTTTCTATAATTATGATATATTACAGGCTGCTTGGATATAAATATAAAAAACGTGTATTAAACCGGATTTTTTCAACTCAACTTTCAACAATGTGTATACATAAAATATTGGAACATTATTGTCCAAATTTTTTTTACTGTAAAATTACTGGGGAAGTTGTACATTTTTTAAACTTTTAATAAATCTATTATTTTACATTTTCACATATTCAGCTATTTGCGTATTCAAATATTGACAGTATAAGACAGCAATACCAAAACATATTGAGAGGTACAAATGAGACCATTATAACTTTTACGCTGTATAAATTTTTTATTAAAATCAAAGAAATCCCATATTTTTTCGTTATCGTAAGCTATCTTGGGAGGACGCACAGGAATTGATGGCCGATCACTTAGCTTGGAGGCAGTTTGTTGAATCCATACGCTCCACACAGGGAACGGAAATGGATTGATGATGGTGAATAACTAAATCTACTTTTAAGAATGGTTCAGTCTTCAGGATCTCATTATAAGCATATTTGTGTTTATTTTATCAATACATGTTTTGGCTAAAATAAGGCTGTTCTAGAAAATTTTAACATGACCTCTTTTTACTATAATCTATGTACCATTTATTCTATGTATTTTGTCAGTAATAATTTTTGTATTTTGATCATTTTTTTTACCAAATCTCCTAATTTTTTTTTATTTCCTTCAAATTGTGAACTTTTTCTGTACCTAATGAACGTTCTTTCGGTGAAGAATAAAAATATTCTTTATTATAAAAATACTGCATTTTTAATTTTGCACTATCTACCTAACTCATTTATATTTTACTGACAAAGCATGTGATCAAATTCAATAGTAAGTAGTTAATTATATCCGCACTAGAAAGAATTAGATTATTTGGTAAAACCTTTTTTTAAATTGACTCCAAAAATGTCGAGTAGAATATGTAATGTATGAAATGTAGAAAAACTGATGCAGCTGTATTTTATTTGGACTTTGGACGACATGCACCAATAAATAGAACATTTTTGCATTCTGCACCTCGAATTGTGCGTAGTGTCCACTACACTCCGAAATCAAGTTCTATGATACGCTCGCAGCACATTGCAGGCAATTTATGCTGTCTCTTTTGCGAACACAAAGCATGTGGGTACTGGCAGATAAGAACACCAGGTATTCAATCGACACTCAGTAAGGTGCAGACATCTCCATTTGAGGGTTACAAGATGACACAGCTCTTCTTCTTAGTAGTGGGTAACAAATAAGATGGTTCATCCAGTCTAATGTGGTTGCAAGGGAATGCGGTGGTTAGTAATGTAGGAATAATAATGGGAGTAAATAAACAACATTTAAAGAGAACTGATTTATTGCCACAAACTAAAACCAAATAATGCGGCCACTGCTCACATTCCAACAGCTGGTAAATTTAGTTTCGCTTCAGTAAATAGATATATTTTTCAAACATAACTAAAACAAGAAATAGCCGAAGCATTCCGGCTCCTGTCCTTTAAGTACAAAGTGAAGAATTAAAAAGGTTTTACATGGAGTGAAATATCTAGAAATGACAAGTCCTGAAGTTACACGATATAGTGGACGACGGGATAATGTTCAGGCATTCACAACTAAATATTCTAGTCTTATATAAACATAAATGCGGGTGTGGTTCCTTTAGCTACTCACGACTAATCGGCGAGTACAAAACCTAACAACTCAATAGCTAAATCATAAATAAATTTGTGCTTATTAATTAGAGCGATTTTAATGGCCGAGACAGGAATTTCTCACTCCAATCACACAACTAGTAAGGAATCTTAATAAAGCCGATATAAGAAAATTGACAAAATCATCTGAAATAAAACAATTCTCTAAAATTTGTAAACGTCTCATGCAAACGTTAATGATTAGTGAGATAAAATATTTTCTAAATCATTTAATTGACTTCAATGCATGCTCCAAGTAGACGGCCTAAAACAAAAATGACTCCAGTGTATATTGTATTATTAGATGCCATTGCCCAAGCAAACATTTATCCTAACTTAACGTACCAAACCATAACTCCACTTTCCCGGTAGCTGTGGAAGGTTAATACAGTGGGAGATTAACTTAGTGAGTGGCTATTAACCCAACCATTACTTGACTAGGGAGAAATGTATCTCTTAACCTCGTCACACAACCTAGTATGTATGTAGTTACATTATGGTTTGTCAAACAACCCTGATTAATTCCTCCATGGTATTGGCATCCATATTTAGCTTTCGTTAGCACGAAGATAGCCTACTGCAATTATTCACTTTCAGAATCAAATGAATAACGGTCAATACTTCAACCTAACATAGAAAAAATACAATATTTATATTTTAAAGGTATAAAAGGGTAGGTATGAAGGTAGATACTATATAATATTACGAGATTATAGTAAGTTGAGATAAAATAGTGGTTATCTTTGAGATATTGATTACATTTATTTAAAATACTAATTCATTGAAACAAAAGGAGTGGTTGAAAGTAAATTTAATTCATGATAAATAAATGTTAGAAATGTTCACTGTATATTAGTGAAACATTAGGATGGCTAGAGTAGAAACACTGTACAATGTTTCTTCAGGTGGGAGGTATGAGGTGGGAGTGGATGTCGGTAGTGGGTACAGCTTCGTCGCTACCCACGGCACAGTAGCGACGGCTCCAACTCCTCAGTATATAAGATAGACTTATAAAACAATAAAAATCAAGGGGCACGGACAAACTCAACATATATAATTTGAAATTATAGTAACATCTATATTATAATAATGCGACACGGCATCGGAAAAGGATGCCGCAGTCCTTAAACTAATAATTTCCCATATAATGTTTTACCCTTTAAATTTATCTAATGATTTAACACAGTCACGCAAAGAGAACATGGAATATTGGGAAATTTCTTCACATTCTTCAATTTAGTTTAACCGGATGGAGATACGAGGGAACATCTAGTGCAGCGGTAACCTAACCGCTCTTGAACAGCAAGATGGCCACCTGGCCGAGGTAGAAGTAGATGAAGTGGCGTGTCTCGTGCGTCACGTACGACCCGAAGTTGCGCCCCACTATGCAATGCCAGGTCGGGTTGTACTTTTTGTCAAACTCTTTCTTTATGTACGCGGCGATGTCCTGAAACAAACTTCAACCGTGAGGGAGAGAAACTACTAACTAAACCAGAATCCAAATAAACAAAGGAAATGTTTCATTCAAGTCGGCACAAATTGATATGTCCACCATTTCTAAATAATTATGTGCATAGTAAAAACAAACAAAAATATAGCGATGGCCAAGAAAATTTTGACTGTATGCTAATACAATGCATATCTATTATAATAGAAAGATTAGTTCAGAAAACGGTATTACACGAACATTGAAGAGAATGACCGATAATAGAGTAATCGAGTAATAGTCTGGATAAGAGCATAAGTTTCACCAAACTAGCTAACCACATATGTGGATAATGCTTTATTTAAGAGTCGTATACTCGTATGAGAGACACATATCGACCTCAAAACAAGTACCTTCCAATCGCTTTTGCTGGGGTGAAAATGACAGCAAAGAGCGCAGAATGTAATAACTTTGTCACTGTTTTGTTTTGAATAAAGGAACAATGAAGTTTTAAGAAACACTATAACTGTACGGGAAATTACATAAACCCTGCATACACTTTAACAATATTCAGTATTGTAATAATCACATTGCTTGCTTCGCTACTGTTTATTAAACATAGTGCCAAAATTTCAAAATGTGGGTTAGCTCTCTTCACCACCACAACGGCAACTTTCTGGCGTACCTATGACCTATGAATATGTATTTAGAAACCGATAGCGCTGACGAGAGTTTCAGAAATTTTCCCTTCTTATGTACTGCGTCAGTATTTAGTTTGTCCACGATATTGTTTTCTTGTAATAAGGATATTATAAATGTATTGATATTTTGTAAAACATGTATTTATACATGGTGTAACAAAACTCGATGTACAAGCAAGAAACCAGTGAATCTACATAATATTTGGAGTTGATTTTGTAGAGTAATTTTTTTTTTTTTTTTTTTTTTGACCCATAGATTTCAAAATTGAGTTGATTTTTTTTTTGAATAAATTTTTGCAAATTTTTATCAAATATCATTTATTTAGACAAATTAATAGTTTCGATAAATAAAACAAAATTTAAAAAAAAACATTTAATATGAATTTGTGGAATTTTACTTTATCTGTGGTACTAATGAAAGTTTTTATGAGAAGAAAAAAAGATTTTTTTTCCAGCTCAGATTCAAGTCATTTACACATTAAATATGATGTAGATTCACCAGTTTTCGGGTTGTACTAGGAGTTTTGTTACACCATGTATACCTATGTAAAATGGTAGAAAGGTATGTCAGTTAGATGTTTGTTGGTGACCAACCTTTTCAATATTGTACTTCTCGAGAGCCTGTGTTGCGCAGTCCACAGCATCCTGCTGCATCTCGTCTCCCATGTCGGCATTCTTGATCACTGCCTTTCGGTCGCACATTTTCTCTTCTGTTCTATAGACAAAATCATTTTGACATAAAAGCAAGGTTCATTCATACGACGAACAACTAACAACATTTGTAATATTGCAAGAATATTTATTATTAACGTTTGACTTGATATACTGAAGTGGAAATAATAACACCGTGCATTTACAAGATGCTTTTAAGACGTTTTGGATCGGCCTTTTGCCCAAAGTATCAGCTCCCATACGCAGGCATTTATCTATTGTGGAAATTGTGGAAAATTCCGATTATAAGTACAAAAAATATTAAAGTTCTAGTGAAAATTTTTAAATTGCATTATTTTGGAAAATTTTAAACTTGGCATCTGAATTTATTTTATTTGAATTTTATTAGATAGAGAATTATTTTATAAGAAGTTTGCATTTAAGTAAAGGGTTACTTTACGTAAACACATGCACTTGTTAATCTTTCAAGCTACCTTGAACTTTGGCAGATAATACTAACAAATAATATGTTTACCTTACTTCTGCAAAATATCTCGCTGCAGATATATCGAAAATCAATTAATTCAGCTTCTAATTATATCCAGAAGCAGTTAGAATTTATTGTTTCCATGACATTTAAATAAAGACGAAAAATCAATTGTAACACATTGAAAGGTAAAAATACCTTTACACGCGCAGATTACATGTACCTACACTGGGGAAAAGAGAAAATTTTGACAAAAGCCGGCACCAGGAAAAAACGATTTCTAAACCGAATCTAGCTGTAAAAACTAATTATCGATTATCTTTTGGGGATGAAATATTCATTCCGAAACTAATTACCTATTAATTTCGTCGGAATATTTATTTCTAGCGTGGACTCTGACAGTAGCACTAACGTTCAATTCTGTCATCAAAAAATTCGAAAATTTTACAAGATGGTATTTTGTTCAGTTGTTCAAGATACTAATAAATTGTCCGTCAACTGAAATAATGTTCCGTAGACCTGAAATAATGTGTGAAATCGCCTAGACAACGTTTTATCGATGCCTAAAAACAACTAATTCTTTATTCAGCAATAATGCAATTTCACCTTTACAATAATATCCACGATAAAATGGCAGCAAATAAAAAAAAAGTAAAGCTTACCTTTAGGGGTCGTGACAATAATACGAGAATACGATAATTGTATAATCGGCAAATAACGCACGACGGCAATTCTAATTTCTACTCCAAAATTTCTAAGGTCCCTCTCTTGGCGGATAATCTTTTACAAAATGGATTTTAACAGCTCCAGTGATTCTATTGGTCGGCTTTCCGAAGAGTCTTTCAGGTGCGTCTTTCAAGGTAGATTAATGGCAACTTTTCTAATCATTTTTTTAGAAGGCAATGTTACATAAAATTCGAAATCTAAAAAAATATGAAAATAATACTTTGTTGAAAAATTATGTAAATAACTACTTAGAAACTTTTTGAAAATTGTTAAGTACTAAAAATACACACCATTTTTTCTATCTCTTTCATTGAGACGTATTTAAAAATGAATATTTAAACAATATTCAAATAAATAAATTACTTGGAAATGTATTTAATTTGTTACTTTATATGCAATATCCATCAAAAATAAATAAATAAATAAAAGTTTTAGGTATTTTTTGTAATGAATAGTGAAAATAACAAGTAATTTTTAACATATTGTCCCAAATTAAAAGTAATAATTCCTAGATTAAATTATTGTTTTTTATCCTATCGCTGTTCAAAATTCTTGAGAAATACTGAATTTTTAATAAACTTTTTGTGCGAGTCATTTTTCAATCAGAAGTAAGAAGGTAATTAGATTATATTGTGGATAATACAAAAACAAATCTTCTTACAATAAGAATTTATAGAACCCTCCCCGTTTCCATTTTATGATTTAAGTACCGATTTCATGCATTATTTTATTGCTTTGGCAACTTTTATTTTACTAGGTTTTGAAGGTTTTCATAAAAAAGTATTTAGAGTAAGCTTCTTTTTAAAGTCAGAGCCAGGAACAAACAATCTTTTTTAACGTATTCGAATAAGTTGCAGCTTACTCTTATTGTTCTTTGTACTTTCAAAACCAAGCGAACGCCATTTTAAATTGTAATTTTGATTGAATTGGCGACTCCGCGTTCTGGTTTGTTAATTTTGCTATAAGTTAGCTACACAATCTTTATTTAATCCTTTTTATTACATACAATAATGTCCGGAGCCGGTGGCAGAAATGAATGTAGAATATATGTTGGCAATCTTCCTCCTGATATAAGGACAAAAGACATCCAGGATCTGTTTTACAAATTTGGAAAAGTTACGTTTGTCGATCTAAAAAACAGAAGAGGACCCCCATTCGCCTTTGTAGAATTCGAAGATGCCCGGTAAGTTCTATTCACTTATAACTAAATAACCTTTCTTTCATATTTTTCCTCTGACCGGCTTTATGATGGTGAATGATGTTTGTGAGCGTTGATTGTTTTGAATGTAAATAATCATACTTTGGACCCAACAATAACGCCATATCTGATTTAATCGTGTTTATTACCAATCACGGCGCAAGGGCAAGTCATGTTGATGTGTGTGTGATGCTTGTTGACCTGTTTGTTACCTGTTGAGACAGTTTTATGTAGTAAAAAAACATATTCAGTGAACCTTTGGATGGTTTCAAAATTGTAATTATTGTATAGATGGTGTTGTAATGTAATCAACAGTCAATGAAAATACCTGCAGAATAATATATTGGTGTTTATTTATTGATAAGACCTGCTTATCATTTGTTAATCGTCATGCCAGTAGTCAGCCAGATAAGGAAGTTATTAAGTTTGATAATTTATAGTTCTTTTTTCAAAGCATTGTAGTAATTTTTTTTTTTTCTGATAATACGATATTGTATAAATAATAATACTACTGCTACTACTTTCCCTTATCCGTACCCACTGGTGCATAGGGCACTGTATTGGTACACCAAGTGCAGTGTATCTTGACCATTTTATTACATGAAGGTAAAATGATCAGTCTTACACTTCGAAACCAGTCCAAGGTATAGTTTCTGTCATGTAAAAAGACTGGCGGTCAAGTTGCGCACTAGCGAATTAAGCGATTATCGGCCTTATTTGCGACGCGGGGTGGGCGGGTCACTTGCGCAGACCTACCCCCTCCACTTTCCTCCAGCGTCTTTTTACTTGACGCGACCTATATCACACATGAAATATTAATAAAAAAATCACATGTAAATACTTCATAAAACAATCACTTGATTAGTATATGAAGACAAAAGTGAAATGTTTTGGAGAATTCACACATTCAAAGGACGTAAGTGCCACGCATTTTAGTTATCTTGTGTGCCTTCTTCAAACTGTCTACCGCACTCAAAATTGTCTTTCATATTGTGTCTAGTGTAACACCATCTGGTGCCAAATACGTGTTTGTTATAAGTTTCTGTTTCAAAAGAATCCAACTTCCAAATAGAAATAATCAAAAACAAAACATCTGTTTTGTAAAATGAGATTTTACGTTTCCGTTCTCAGAAAAGGGCTCAATTTAAATATCACTACTATAGTATTATGGATCAGTGGCATGTGTCTGTTGGCTGATTGACAAAAATCATAGAAAGCTTCATATTTCATATTCAGCATTTTACTTTGATCTGAAAACTGTTAAATAAAACATTAAATGTGCGTCCAATAACACAATCAGCTAATAAAATACCACAGCTAGGTTTTATCTCATGTCAATTAACAAAATGGTTTTCAAATCGTCTGTATTATCTGTATGGGCGTTTTGATGATAGGAAATATTGTATTTATGGAAACAAAATACAATGGATTCAATTCAATGTGGTGTGAGCTTATCTGAACTTTATACAATACAATGCTCGTTATTAATATAGCATTATGAGTTTATAAAAAATATTTTATCTGCATTGAGTTGACTTAACTTTTAGAAAAATAATTACTGATATGATATCAGCTTGTAGGAGGCAAAAAATTATGACAAAAAGTACAACAATAAGGATGAATTTTTTTAATTTCATGTATACAATACAAATGAGTCAGATTTAAAAAATATATTAAACAAAATGTTTGAGAAACCTTGTATATATTTGTTTAGAAAATAAATTGAGTCGTCAGATTTCAAAATTTGCTCTATTCAATTACTATGAATATTCAAAGTTTTAGCTTATTTAAGGGAGCTCTTTTTAGTCTTCTACAAAAAACTCCATAACTAGCCTTTTACAGTCAGCATGATGACTGAAAACCAGTCCAGTAAGTACTAAACCACAGAGGTCTATTCATGTTTTTATAAATAACTAAATATATCATATAATTAGGTGATACCTTAGACTGCCACTGAAGCGTAAGACGTCTCTCCTTCATATGACAAATTATCCAAATTCACTAGACTTTCACCAATGCAGCAACATTGGGTACACATAAAAGCAAATAGTAGTAATATACCTTCATTAATTTTCTTTTCTTGTCTCCAGCGATGCTGACGATGCCGTGAGGGCCAGGGATGGCTACGACTACGACGGCTACCGCCTGCGCGTGGAGTTCCCCCGCGGCGGGGGCCCCGGGGGGCGGGGCGGGCGCGGGGGCGACCGTCCCATGGGTGGCGGCCGCGGCGGGGGCAGGGGGCCCCCGGCCAGGCGCTCTGAGTTTAGAGTGCTCGTCAGCGGTAAGTTCATTCATCAATTTATGTACACTTTTTAACCTCCTCCTTTTATCTGCACTTAATAGTGGATTGGTACACCAAGTGCAGTGTGTTTTTGTCTTTTATTACATGGAGATGAGATGATTAGTCTTAAGCTATCTTTATATGGCGCAGTTTACTACACAGTTTTCTGTGCAGTCTGAAAACGGTCCCGTATAAAGGTAAAACTGCATGAAAAAACTGTGTGCTAGTGTCAGATTTAAGCTGACATGACAGTCAATGTTTTTTATGTAAACGTTTAAGTAGACATTGGTTTATTGTATGCTTTTAAATACGTAAAAAAAACCAATAACATATTTACAATATTAGCTAAATATACAATTTCCTGAGAGCAAACATACGATAATAACTTACAATCGCGTTTCAAAAATACACATATTTAGCGTGTCTTTTGACAGAAGTTTGACAGACTGCACAGTTTTCTGAACAAGAAACTGTGTAGTTTTTCTGAACAAGAAACTGTCTCATATAAAGTGGGCATTACACTTTTGCCCCAATGTCGGGTATCCATATTGAGAGGGAGTGAGTGGATATTGAGAGTATCCACTGGACCAAACCAAAAAACCAACCTGATTTTCCTGTTTTGTATGAAATTGACAACTTACTGTACTGAGAACTTTCTTTAGTTTTTTAAGCACTGCTCAGATTGTCACCAGTAGTCTCGTTCGATAGCTGTATGCAAAAAGGACCAATTGAAATAAATAAATAAAAATTCTCTTAAGTACTGGTTTATCAAAAAATCTGTTGGCGATGTCTGGGGGTGATCCCAATCTCTCTGTCCTCAATATTTTTAGTTGAAGATTTCTTTGATCTTGTAAATTGAAAATAGATGCACAAGAACAACCTGCTGTCCGTTAGGTTGTTTACCCAGCCAATGCATATTTGACAGCCTAAAAACCAGACTAGCACAAGTGACATTTTTAAAATGTACTAAAATAATAGCATTAAGGTGTAAGTGAATAATAAAAACCAGCACCATCCTAAAAATTTTACAATAATAATTCTTAAAAATATTCGCCAATATCTGAATATCTCCTTTTGATTCTTATGTCGCTTGTACCAGTCTGACTTTCAAGCTGTCTATCACCATACAAAAATAGTCACTGCTGTCAACCAATGACACTGCATGCAAAAATATTAAAATGTCTTTTTAAAAAAAAAGTTTTTTTTTTTTTTTTACAAATTTAAATAACAGTCCTTAAAAAACAAGTTTTGTCATTAGGTTCTGAATAACTAAGTAACATTATAATATATAATAAGATTAGTTCAATACACTCTTTCGTGGAGAGTTGTACTTCCACCTGCGTCCTCAATTATAACATGTGTCATGATGTCATCAGGACTCCCGAGCTCAGGATCCTGGCAGGACTTGAAGGACCACATGCGCGAGGCGGGAGACGTGTGCTTCGCGGATGCCTTCAAGGACGGCACGGGAGTGGTGGAGTTCCTGCGCCTCGAGGACATGAAATACGCCGTTAAGAAGTTGGACGACTCGCGTTTCAGGTCTCATGAGGTCAGTACATTTTTATAGTAATACATTCTACTATTGCAAAACCTGAATTTTATGAAAAATCACCAAACTGAGAGGATGCAAAATGGAAACAAAGACAAGACAAGATCAGACAACGCTTCGATCTTCAACGTCCTCTACCAGAGGCAATATATAATATTATGGCACCCTAGCACTAAGTTCGGAGACCGCACCTTCGCTGCTGCCGGACCTGCCGCTTGGAATCGGGTACCTTCATACTTGAGATTCATTCGGAGTCCTAAACAATTTCAAGCAAAACTAAAAACATTTCTTCACTTAACTGAAATTTAGAGGCCGGCTAGACAATCACAATATTTTGGAATTATTAAATGTTTCAGAATATGTGCTCGGGGCACTAAATGTTGTTTATACATAATATTATGTACAGTGCCCTTGAGGGGATTTCTCAGGAAAACGGCGCTTTATAAGTCATCCGTTTATTATTATGAATGAAATTCATTTTAAACCCTCGGTATAATTTGATGAATTTTTAATCTTGTTACACTGAAAAAATTTACATCTTGTCTGAAGATTACAATCAAATACAATTGGGACATTAGCAAAGTGTGTTGAGTTGGCATCGTATTGGTAAATGGTTATATTATAATGGACAAAATAAAGATAAAATAGTATTTCCGTTGTTTGTCAGGGTGAAGTTTCATACATTCGAGTGAAGGAAGACTACAGAGGAGGCAGCGGTGACAGATATGGAAGTGGAGAGAAGGAGAAATTCCGGTAAATATATCAAGTTAATGTGTGTTGTAGTGTTATTGGGTTAGCAAGTGCAGTGCTAACGTCGTGGTGCTTCCAGGTCCCGCTCGCGCTCGTACTCGTCACGCCGCAGCTCGCCGCGCTACTCGCCCGTGCGGCGCGTGTACTCGCGCTCCCGCTCCCGCTCTCGCTCCAACTACTAGGCGCCTCCGATGTACGTATTACCGCCAACGTCGACTCGCACCCCACTTATCTACCCCCGATAAGTCGGGTGTCCCTTGCAATGTAGTACCATACTTGTTTTTTACCCCTGACGAGCGATGTTAACATTTCCCTTACGATTCTTTAGTTTACTTTCTTTTAAAATCGCTTTATTTTTGGCTCAACCGTATTGTATTAATACGCATACGACATTTATGTTTTACTTTTGATTATTATTTTGTATTGACATTTGTATGTGTTATCTTGCAACATCTATTGTCTTTAAGCACTAGAATTAAGGGTTTTGCACTTGAATTACTTGAAACTTTGTCTATGAATTGTGTAAGATTATTTTATCACTTTTGAGTCATTCCTTATTTCTGTCACATAGTTAGATATAAGTTGTGTATATTGAATTAGGGACTCTTGTTTTTCTAAAATGGCGAAAATAATCAAAACACAGGTGTAAATTAAATAGTAATGGCAATCTTGTTAAGGAAAAACCTGCTGTGTTTACATGTGTTAGAATTCTAGTAACGTTGATAAGGAAACTGTTGTAAATTAGAACTTTTTCTGTATAAACACTGAATGACCATAAACTAATGACTTTTTTCTGTTTCATATGTGTGAATCCACGGGACGGAGTGACAGGATAATAAGGATGGATTGTTAAGGATCTCCGTAGGACATTATTGGATTAACTGGATATTTTCTCAGAGGATAATCGGATTAGGAGCCAGACTGTATTCCATGGAATAATTTGTGGAAGGATAACGGCTAGAGGATAAGGCTAGAGGAACGTTTGGAGGAGGATTTGCGCATGATCAGGAATCCAGGAAACATTCACGAGGATCGGATTTACCGTGTGCCTTGTACCTGGACTATAGACGTTCTGTAGGACTACTACGGGACTCTCAAATCCATTGTTTCCGCCACTAAAGTGATAAACTCTACAAGTGTTAAATATTCCCTTTGGAATGGACGCACTCGTACGATATAAACTAAGTGTTTGCCCGATGCAAATGTCTTGTGTGGCGAGTCAGAGCACCGGTGCTTAGTTTGGGGATCTGGATGGATTCTGGAATGTACTGGATAAGGATACTAGGCGGTGAGCATCTTATGCATATCAATAATGATTTCTAACTTTCAACTTTCTTTTGGCACAAACTTGAGTATTAGCTGTTTATTCATATACTGATAATATTATCCATTTTGGTATATCCTAAATGATTTGCCAGTAATACAATTTTTCTTTAATCCTCCAAAAGTTTAAAAAATCTGTAATCCTCTGTGACTGCTAGAAAGTTTGAAATGGTTTTCCAATTCATTTCTCACACTGCATTGCTGTTGTTCATAACTGACATTGAATGGCATGCAGAAAACAAAATTATATTGTTCCACGCCTATTTCGTGATTAAAATCCATTTACTTTTCATTAAATGCTTGTAGACTAAAATTTTCAGGAGACCTTCAATAAATCTTTATTTATCACCAAAAAATATTTCAGAAATACAATTTTAATTTTTTTATTTTTATCCAGTTATTTTTCAAATATCAAAGACAATTCTTAAAATTCTGTAATTGTTTTGTTAAAAAAGAATTAATTAACATAAATATTCTCCCTTGTGTATATAACACTTATTCTGATTGCTTATTAAACTTAATATTTTTTACTCTCAATTAACAAATTCGCTTTCCGCAATGGAATAATACAACGATTTTATAAAACTTAATATACTCGTAAAGTAATATTCTTAGATGTAATATTAATCTTTAAAAATTCCCTCATGTTCTTAAATAAAAATAGCGGGTTTTTTTTCTTTTATAACGTTTTTAAAAATAAAAAGATATGGATTTATTATATTCTCCAAATCAACAGTGATTGTATTGTTGATGCCGTTTATTTTTATACTTTTTCACAATGTGATTAAAATATCATGTTTTTTTTACAGCTCATCGATTGTATTAAAAATTTCACTGTGTTTTTTAATAAATGCAACAAAGATTTCCAAACCTGGCTTTTATTTTTTCTGTACCACCTTTATAACTTTGTAGAACAATAACAATTACCTAATTAATAAATACCATACATATGCTTAGCACAAGTTTACCGTAAGTTAAGTTTTAAGTCTGCGTGAGGATTGGTGTTACTGAAAAGCTGAATTGACCAAACTGGGCAGCCTTGATTTATGGTACTTTGAACTTTTAAAAAAAATAGCAGTTTCGAGTATAATTTAGCGTTTAGAAACTTGTTCAAAATAGTCCTCACTCTTGGCGCTGCTGTGTGTCGCACAGTGCTGTCACCTCTGTTACGCATAGACGAGAGCCCACGTAGTTTAAAACAAACCGCATTTTCTATTTATTTCCAGTCCTAAGAGGGAAAAAATCCTGGTGTTGTAACTTGAATGCACCTCTTACCTATATTCATGCTTTTAGAGACAATTAAGTTGTCTTTATATACTCTACTCTACTAGGGTATCCAAAAAAAAAAAATGTTTTCAAATAGATTTCTACATAGTTTTTAATAATTTTCTATTGACCTCTCACGGTCATATAAAGCATGATAGTGTAACAAAAGTAATCAATACAGGGAAACCTCAAAATGATAGTGGTATTATAAATTAATATGTAGGAGGGGTCGATATTTTAAAATTTCAGTATATCCTGACAAAAAATAACATTCGAACAGTTAATTGAATATCTGAATAAAAACCACATCCAGTTGCTCGATCACAGATCACTATCGACTCGGTAATAAGCGACGTGATAACGATTTCTTACCCATGGATGTTTAACGTTTTCGCTATCACAATGGAACACGCGTTAAAAGTTATCGATCGGATTATTACACGAGCGCATCAAGTCGCGAGCCCTTTCCCGAGATATATATTCTTCGCACATATCTTCATTCAATCTTTCTCGAGTGCCGTATTGCATTTAGCGGCGTTCAGCAAGCCCAAATATTGAGAAAAAGCAGTCGACATAATAAAACAATCCGACATGCGCGATGATTTGACGTTTGACGTCTGGCTGCGATATCGCGTGCCAAGCATTCCCGAGCGTTGCTTCGGCAATGATCGGCTCGGCGAACGTGGTATGAACGAATGTTTATTGTGATCGGTCAAATCGTTAGCGTTAGCACGTGCTTGGCACGTTTTTAACTACGTCGATAGTTATCTGTGATTGAGCTACAAGTATTGGTTTTAAATCTGTTATGTCTTCCTCAGGCTTCACCAACTAAAACATTTTTAAAAAATATCACTTTTCACTCCCCCAAGTGACACATAGTTATCAACAAGTAGCCATTCTGGATGTTATAATATTATTGTAGCTTTAGGATCTGCATTATTGTTTATTCTATACCTTTCTTCTTTTTTGTATAATCCTATTAGACCTAAGTTGTAAAGCGCCCTTGTGATGATATTTCATAAAAACGGCGCTATATAAATGGGCTTAATTTATTAAACATTCAAGTTCTTATGATTCACCCAAATATTTCAATTTTGAGACTGCTTCCAAATAGTGCGAAAACAGTAAACAAGTTGTGGTGAGTAGAATTCCAATCCAGAGTCTGCGATCACTGGACCACTTTGCAATAATTCAAAAAATAATTTATTGAAAAAAAAAAATCTACTCAATCTTATGATATTTGCACATATTTCAATTTGTAAATACTATTTCCAATAAAGCCTAAGCAGCTTGTGCTTGAAAATAAGAATCGAGTCTCATACATAAATATTAATACATACATATAAATAGTTTACAATCATAGATATTAAGGAAAGAAAATAAATACTCATATTTAACAACTAGGAAGAATTATAGTACATACAATGAAATAATATCCATCCTGAGAATATTTAGTACCTTTTGTCTGCCACAGACTAGGTACTAACTAACCAAGAAAATGACGTGATGGACAACTTAGATGTAATTTTAAAACCTCCTATTTTGCTTTCTATTCATCAGTTTATTAACCCTAATGTTATCCATCGGTAATGTACCTATACTAACCACACACGGTATAGGAAATATTGATAATAGGTTTGTCTAACCACAAGATTATTCTCAAAACACTAAAATGGTTTTGCACACTTCACCCGAGTTTGAAATAAACGACATGCACACATCACTGAATAGTGTGTATAAGTTAAAAGTATTTTGTTTTATCAAGCATTACAAAGTTGTGAGCTCAGAGTCGACTGCAGCCTATCTACTTTTTCAAAAGGTAAGTAACTGTGGTTTGTCTATTTATGGACAGTTGGTCCATACAGATTTCTTTTTAAGCACAGCGATATATGTAGTATACCTTTTTTTATAGTTATCTAATAGAGAAGTTCTTCTCGAAAGCTGGTCTATTTAAATTTTCTCTTTTTTATGTTTATTCCTTTCGCAGTACTTTTTAAATTATAAATATTCTTACAATTATTGTCTAATGGTAGATTGCCATTATAAAGATTTAAAAAAAGCAAATATACCAATAATAATCAATTTATTGTTCAGAAAGCGTATTTATGATTTAGTAACGTATGTCTGAACATACAGGTATTTTACTTTGCATTTGGCGGCCTTCATTGTGTAATGGCTAAGACGCTAGATACATGCCACGGATGTTTCTGGTTTGATTCCCAGTGAGATCGCGAAAATCTCAAGGCTGTGATGTAATCCTCTTCTATAATAATAAGCCTCTCGGCATGTTGAGTTTGTAAGAAAGTAATATAAAAAATATATATATGCAAATGGCGGAGTGATTGTAAATAACCAATTAAAAGATCCATTGTCTCCTCTCAGGATAGAGGCACTCACATTTTGTATGGAAGTACACCACAGTGAATATTCTGATGAATTTATGCTTCTTACACATGCTTGGTTATGCGTTTTGTGGAGTTAGCGTGTCGTTTCAAATGCAAACATTTAAGAAAATTTACAATTAATCATACATAAGTGCCTTATATCTGTTTTCTATGGCTGCGAATCATGGCAACTAACTATGACCCAAAATAGCAGACTTCTGAGTTCTGAGATTAAGTGTCTCAGAAGAATATTAGGTCATTTGACTTTATAAGGAACACAGAGGCAATGGGAGCAACGACCTTTCAGCTGGCTAGACCATATACTATGTATGCCTCCCTAAAGCCCTAACCATGCTTGCCTATTTTACATACAAGGCATTAGGCTCTTATACAATCCATTGGCAGTTTGTGTAAGAGCTGCAGGACGTGGACCTGACTTGGGAGGATACACGAGAACTGACGTCCTATCGCTTGGTGTAGAGACAGTTTGTGGAATCCATATGCTCCAGTGAACGAATATGGTATGATGAATATGGCAAACTATCTAAAATGTTGTGCGTTTGACCTGATATGCTAACCCTGCTGAAATAAGTAGTTTGCCAAATGAAATTAGACATCTTTGGTACCTAGTGTTTTTAAGAAATAAAAATGTCAGAAAAATTCAACACATTCTTATTTTTATCTTGCAATTCAGGTCAGCGATTAAAATCCCAAGATGTCTTCTGATAAGCAAAACCTTTTGCTACTATTCGACCGCCCCACGGAGCCAGTCTTCGTCCCCAAGGGAGAGGAGAAAGCCGTCTTCCAACCTCCGGAAAACTTCCTGGTAATATTATTTCATCTTGTAATCACCCTCCACTCGTTTTTGAGTAGTTTTGTTCTTGGTAATTTTACTTTTATCGGTAAACATTCTGGATAAGAGAAGCAATATTATACAAGTTTATGTACCATAAAAACTTATTATATTACATCTCAGTCTCATTTAAAACAATATTATGAGATATATAATACACATTAATTTCTCTCTTTATGTCACTTTTTACCCCTTTTTATGATACTATTTCCCTAGATTATGGTGACCCAAACAGAAAAGGCATAGATTTTTTAAATAATATACATAATATTATTCTGGTTAGAGAAGCAAATAAAAGTTGTGTCTTCTATTCGCCACACAGCATAGTAGTTATCACGTTGGACTACCATGCATTAGGTGCCGGGTTCGATTTCCTTGGGGGTTAATTAATTTTATATTCAAAGTTCATCAATAAATTTCATATTTGATAATATAAACATAAAACATCTTACCCTCATGTTGAACTTACACTGGGTATTTATATTTTCTCAGGCGGAGAGGTACCGTCCCATTGCAACACAACTTTCAAGCAGATTCGGCGAAGACACAGGAAAAGTTATCCCTGTTCAGAACATCACAATTCCCAACCTGGACCTTCCACTCCAACTCAAGAGGAGAGAGAACTTCTCACTGTTTCTTCCTGCACACAGAAAGATGGCTGCACGACTTATTGATATTTTCATGGGTATTTTTCGATTTCTATATGACTTATTTCACTAATCTGTTCAAAAACAAAAGCATCTAAATTTCTACATAAGCATTTAGAATTTTAATTTTAAATTTGGACCAGAGTGTTGCCAGATAAAATTTTGTAAAACAAGTACTTACTTACAAATGAATCTATGTAGTTAATACGATTTTTGGAGTAACAAAAAGGCATTATAAATTATAATAAAATAAAATAGACGATTTGTAGCACAAACATTTGTTTTTATCATTTTTTAAATGAGAAAGTAATATCAATCCCTTGATTATTGTCAATTTGATTTAATATAAAAATCATTTTTATGTTGCTTTATAACAAAAAATTTTAGCTGACTAATGATCACACTGTTTTCTTCCCAAATTTTAAAAACCTGTGAGAAATCAGCCTACATACCTTCCTCTCCTAAAAACATTCCTGCACGCTTAGAGTTTATAATACATCTTCAGATTCAGATGTTTTGAAATTGTTGATTCATGCATTATTGAATTAATTCCCTTTTCCAGGAATGCGCAACACTGATGATCTCCAGTCAGTGGGAGTGTACTGCCGAGAGCGCATTAACCCCTACATGTTCAACTATTGCCTGTCCGTAGCCCTCCTTCACAGGTACTTAGTTTTAAGTATTTCTATATTTTATTTCCCATCGCCACAACAAGCCAGGAGAACCAACAACACAAGTGATTACATCGCAAAACATCCCAAATTTGATAAGAGAAAATTCATCATAATGTACTCTCACCAAGAATCAAACATTGAACAATTTTTATTTTTAATATCAGCATCATGGCCACTTTATTTATTGATATGGCAACAATAGAAAGGAGTGTTTCCAGATAATTTAAATACATTATTTATGCATTTTAGAGGCACTCATTTTGTAGTCATACATTATACATTTCCTTAAATATTCACAATTTCAAGCTTGGAAAAAGTTTCTTCATTTCTATTAATTTTATAAAACACACTTTATGTATAACTACTAAGTTTATTTTTCTCCCTATTTTGTTAGCAATGTTTCTGCCTTTGTTTTATTTAAGAAAACTGCATTAGGTGTACCAAAAGTATCAATCAGTGCCCCAAATGTACCATTGGGTGTAAGTAAGTTTATAGAAAAGGGTTTATATTCTGTGGTAGTTTTTAAAAAAAAGTTTGCGCTGTGGGATAAATTTACCTGAACATTTTATTTATAATGTTTCAGGGAAGACACTAAAGATCTTCAGCTGCCCAATTTCATCCAAACATTCCCAGATAAATATATGGACAGTACAGTGTTCTCAAAGGCGAGAGAGGAGGCCACAGTTGTACCTGATGGGTCGAGGGTAAGCCTTTTTCAACTATTTATTATTGCTCATAAGACGATTTATCAAGATCAAGATTTACTGCACTTGGTGAACCAATGCAGTGCCCTATCCACCATTGGGTGCAGATAAGGGAAAGTAGTAGTAATAGTAAGTGTATTAAAGTTTCGGAAAATATATTTTAAAGCAATTATTATTACAGTTTTATCACCAACGCTGAATTGTTTTTATTCCGCCTATTTATTTACTTACTGATTTATATTAAATTAAATTAATTACTGATAAACCAATCAACACAATAAATTTTATTGTGTTGATTGGTTTATCAATAAATCAGGAACCATATAAATATTATAATAAACTATTAATATTATGTGATTATTGGTAAATCATCAGATTATATTTCTGTATTTGAATATTTCCTGCCCAATATCCTGTGGTCAAAACAATTATGACTTCCAAAAACACTTTATTTATCTTTGTGGTTTGAAATCACATTTCACCTCTATTAATTGGATTCAAATACACAATAACAATGTTATTGTTGTATATAATCTGGTCTAAAATCAAGAAAGTGCCTCCAGCAGTCCAAATATAAAACTATTTAGTTGTATCATTCGCCACAAAAATGATATTTTGTTTACTGTCTAGATGCCCATAATCATCCCCAAGGACTACACGGCGTCCGACCTGGACGAGGAGCACCGCGTAGCGTACTTCCGCGAAGACCTAGGCATCAACCTGCACCACTGGCACTGGCACCTGGTGTACCCCTTCGACGCCACCGACCTCTCCATCGTCAGGAAGGACCGCAGGGGAGAGTTGTTCTACTACATGCACCAGCAGATCATTGCTAGGTTTGTTCTTCATTTTTATCTATCCCGTCGCAGGCGTTTCAGCCATCTGGGCCATACACTATGTATGCCTCCGGAGAGCCTTAATACTTGCCTTAATCTTATAAGGCATCAAGTTCTTGGCATCCTCTGCTGACAATCTGTCAACAGTTTGCATCAGAGCTGCGGGATGTGGACCTGAATTGGGAGGATGAACTTGCCTGGCTTGGAGGCAGTTTATGGAATCCATAATATGTTATTATGATGATGATGCTTAATCTATGTCTAACTCTAATCCAGCACATTCACCAACACTTGTCAGCATACAGAGGTTCGTGATATGAAGCACACTGTATTTTTTAAAATAGGAACAAATTAGTATGTTCTGTGAAATTTTTCTTTAGGTAATAGAAAACATTAATTTATAATTTATATTTCTTTATTCCATTACAAGTATTTTTGCAATGTGACACAGATAAACAGGCTACATACTATTTGCAATACTTTCTTGTTCGTTTGCCGCATTGTGTTCTTGAGTAAAAAATATATGGCACATCTCTAAAATGATGCCGATGCTCTTGTGACAGTTGTACTAAATAAGAATATTTTGTGAATATTTTCAGGTACAATGCAGAACGTCTCTCCAATAGCCTCCCTCGAGTGCGAAGGTTTAACAATGTGAGAGAGCCTATCAAGGAAGGATACTTCCCCAAGATGGACTCCATGGTCGCCAGCAGAACTTGGCCACCAAGGTAAAAAGGAACAGTGTTAAATCATATTGTTCTTACTATTCATTTAACCATATTGAGTCGTAACTGGCAGAACAATATAAGAGACAAATAGTAAATTGTTTGGGAGAAGGTTCTTTAAACTTATTGTTTGTTTTTGAAAAATTCTATAAATGGGATTTATAATTATTGTTGGTCATATTGTATCGCTTACGTCGTTTTGCTGCTAGCATATTGCGTCGGTTATATTTTTTTGCTTTTAAAAATAAAGTAAACATTTCTCTGTTCTAAAAACTTTTTTGAATAAGATTTTATTTCGCAGGTTTGCCAACACAAAGATTAGTGATCTGAATCGCCCCGTAGATCAGATCACGGCTGACATTTCTCAGCTTGAGCAGTGGAGGGACAGGTTCCGTGGTGCTATTGAACAAGGTTTCGCTATGAATGTAAGTTAAATATTTGTTATACCCATTTCTTGCGTTGGGAACACTGTTTTATACAGCTATTGACAACTTCAGTAGGCTACAATGATACACTTTATGTTTATTTTTTATTTTATGAACAATTATTATTACAAGAAATAATGTACAAGGGTGACTTTATTGCTAACTAGTAATATTTTCTAACCAATCATTTATCACTGGTCCGGAAGAAACAAGTCACAATTAAAAATTAAGTTATTTTCAAAGGCCGTAATAAATACAGTTTTTATAATATAAAATGTTATTATTCCAAAATGCAGTGTTTTGGAACTTATAACTGAAGATATGTAGATTTGTTTTTCTGGTAAAAGCTAGTTACCATTTGTCTTTTAACTCTTTCTTTGTTTTTCCATTTTGCAAATCCCCCTAAGAGTAATTTGTGAAATCTAACATTTGACAAGAACAATTCGGCGGACTCAAGACATTGATGATTTTGTCTCAGGAAAACAACCAGCGTTTAGAGCTGACAGAGCAGAACGGAATAGACATCTTAGGGAACATGATGGAAGCGTCCGCTATTAGCCCCAACAGGAACTACTACGGAGACATGCACAACATGGGTCACGTCTTCATCGCCCTTGCGCACGACCCTGATCACAAACATCTGGTAAGGAATCATTACTGTTTAAGGTCTTTGTGGTAACGCAGCTGGAATCATAATTAAGGAGATGATGTGTCCAGATGTAGAGAGTAAATTCATTTAGTAAATAAGGTTATTAAAAGCAACTATCTACATCTTTCGCTAAAGCTCATAATCGCCTATAGCCTATAGTTAATTTGCACAGTGTGAGAATACATGGGATAAAAGAATTCTGGATTTAGGAAGGATGGATTTAGGCTTTTAGAAGCCTTAGTGAAAAATTCTAAAACAAATGTAAAATAAACATCGAATCATGTTATAGGAGCTACATAATTGAAGTGTATTTGTTCACCACATTTATCTTTAATATTTATTTATTTATTTAACCACCTCAACAGGCCAGGAGGCCCAATTACAGAGGAAAATAATGTCACAAACACCCAGGTTTGAGAATAATTACTTTTAATTAATATGAAACTTCATGCTGTGTGTGAATTCAATTCTACATCAAAGAAATTTTCCAAGTCATGTGTCAGTTTTTTCAAATGTGATGATTTGTGATGAAATGTTTTTTACATTTTTTGTTAATATATATATTCAGCGACGATTCTTGATGGGTGTGATCCGTGACGTAGATGGAAAATTTTGAGAAATCAAGCACTATTAACACTTCCTTTACGAATCTTTTCAGTACAAAAAAAAATACCGTATATTTGATAAAAAGATGTATTTTGTACACCTTGAAAATATGATTTATAAATTGTAAAAACATGAATATTCCTTTTTTACGGACCATCATTGTTGAAGTTGAAATATAACCGTTTTTCTAATGTTAGGCTCTGGAAATTATCTGAATTAGTGATTTTATCCCCGATTTTTTGGCAAATTATTTATTTCCATTGCTGCAAATTAATAATTATTAATTATGTATTGAAATACTTTTATGTGATTTGCAATTCTATTACGAAAGAATACCAAAATTCGGAGGCCCGTATCTATTACATTTTTTAAAGATTTTCTGGTTATTGTCAAGTTGTTGTAAATATGTACATATTATCGGGATGCGAAGGTCAAAAAAAGGTTTTTAGCTTAGGTTAATAGAGTAAACTTGTACAAAAAATAAAAGAAAAAAACATTGTCAAAGTCATTGCTGTTTTCAGGAAACATTCAGTGTGATGGGTGATGCGGCTACAGCCATGAGGGATCCAATTTTCTACCGCTGGCATTCCTATGTCGACGATTTGTTCCAGCTTCACAAGGGAAGGTTGCCACGTTATCCCGTGTCCAGGGTAAATATTTACTTGTTTCATTAATTCAATGAGTTTTAACATCAATATTTTGTATCTACCGCTTCGAACAAGAATTTCAGAGAATTTCTATATTATAGAAATAGTTGCATAGCTTTACTTAGCTAAAAACACCGTGCAAGTCATTTTTATTCATTTTACAGTACGAATAAACGGATTATTTTACTGAAATGAACAGACATTTTAAATTTTATATTTCGTTTTTATAATATTTCATTTATTTTTTTTCTTTAGATATAACTCGCTGGACAAAACCCGTGTTATTCATTTACAATATGACATTTCAAACTAAGTTACATGAAAACAAAAGAAATATATATTACAACAATACTACGTGTTAATACCTGTTTAGACTACAGTTATAATGAGTAATCTTTTATAGATAAATATTTTATTTCACAACATTTAAATCTCATTGAAAGATCGACGAAATATCAGAATTATTGACGATCGAATTAAAAATATCAGTTTTACAGAATGGAGGATGACAAAGCACTAACCGCCTGATATAGAAATTAGTTGAGAATACACTTTTCTATAAAACAGTATGTTTCTCTAGTTGGAGTACCAGGGCGTGACAGTGACGGGCGTGACAGCGAGCGTCCCGGGGTACGGAGACAACCAGCTGCAGACCTTCTGGCAGCAGAGCGACCTGGACCTGTCCCGCGGGATGGACTTCACTCCCCGGGGATCCGTCTTCGCCAGGTTCACCCACCTGCAGCACGAGCCCTTCATCTACAAGTAACTTGGAAAATACTAATGTCTGTTTATCCACTCGAGAATATCAGTCATAACATCCCAGTCCCGTGATATTCACGTGAAATGCGTTAAAAACTAGGACACCCACTTTAGAACCTGGCGCGGATCTGTGTACATCAAAACACTGGTTTGCAAATAAAATCTTTCTATTTATTAAGCATGATATTTTTAAGGTTTGTAGTCTTTGAATATCAGGGATAAAGCAGAAAAATTATTGATGTTTCATTTTCTTGAAAATTTAATTAGGTTTTGTAAGAAATACGATCGGTGACGTCACCGATGTTATTTCCTCAACCACCCATTTAAATTCAAATTATCACAAAAATAAAAGTAAAATGGTGTCGATGACTAATGATAGAGAAGCTGACTGGTGATCAGAAAGACCCAGGTTCAAATCCTGGAGCGAACGGTTATTTATTTTTCAAGTGATTTGATGAATGCACATAGAAATTGTGATTTTTTCTATCTTTCTCTTGATTTGTTAAATATAAAAGTTCCAGAAGTGCTTGGGGCATTAAATAGATGGCCTATTGCCCCTATTGGCTATAATTATGTACAGCGCCCTTCTTCATTCCAGTATTGGACATATGCTTTTTGTCACATGCATTTAAAATTCATGTTATCTACATTCTTAAACCTCTTTTCAAATTTGTGAATTAATTCTTTCATTTATGTTATTTTCAGTATCACAGTGAACAATTCGACCGGAGGCCAGTTGATGGGAACTTGCCGTATCTTTATTGCCCCCAAGTTTGACGAGAGAGGCCTGGCCATGCTCTTCCGTGACCAGAAACACTTGATGATTGAACTAGACAAATTCACCGTGTCATGTGAGTACCACAAGCTTATTAACCTCCTCAACAGGCCCCGACAATAGAGAAGACATCACAAAACATAAAAAAGAACAGTTTTTTAAAATGAATTTAAGTTCAAAATGCTAATTTAAAATAATTTAATTTTAACTGCATGTCAGTAAAAAAACTCACTGGTCTAAAAAAACAAAAAGGTCACTGACGAATTGGTCTAAAATATATGGATCTGAGGGAAAACATAAGGTCATAAAGGTAAACGAAAGAAAAGTTCAGCTTTTGTGAAAATAAATTACTTTAAATTATAACCTAAAAATAAATCAACAATATAGAAAACCAAGTAACCTCCTTTACACCAACTTTGAATCCGACAGTGAACCCTGGTGACAACACAATCAACCGGCGTCTTCCGAATCGTCAGTGACCATCCCATTCGACCGCACGTTCCGTAACCTGGACCTCAACCGGCCGGTCGACGGGACCCCCGAGGCGGCGCAGTTCAACTTCTGCGGCTGCGGCTGGCCCGACCACATGCTCATACCCAAGGGCACCACCCAGGGACTCGCCTGCGACCTGTTTGTCATGATCTCCAACTATTCCAGAGACAGGGTGAGTTGAAATTTTATTCTTTCTATGTCCACTATATACTCGCGTTTCCGGTAGGTTTCTTATTAGCTGTAAATAGGGGTAAATAGTGACACGATGAGAGAAATTGACGACGTCTCTCAATATGGTTTTAAATAAGGCTGGGCACATAATATAAGTTTTAATGGTAGGTAAAACTTTTTTATTGTACAAGTACTATCTTCACACCAATTTAACAGTTACGAATGAGGTATTCATAGATTTTAATCCACTCACGCCACTCTGTTTTTGGCTGCTTGGAAGATATTGCTTTTAGCAATAATGTACAAAAAGTTAAAATAAATCAATAATATTTGTGACACCTAAAATGAAAACTGCATTTGGTCAAAGAAGTCACATATATCTGGCTCCCAGAATTTATAATTGTATCCCACCGGAAGGTAAATTAGCAAAGGACAAAAATAAATTATATTTATTTGCAAAAAAGTGGCTTTATGAGATGGGCCCAGAGAAGTGTCTTGAGATGGTCACCCCACCAAATATTAGATATTAATAAAATAGATATTATTTACTATTAGTAGAAACATTTACTACCTATGAAAAAAAAGTATTGTAAATGAATACATCATGTTTACGCAGGACTTGCCAAGTGAGTAATGTAAATTATAAATGTAAAAAAAAAATACGTTTTAGGTGGAGCAAGACACCCTAGGGACATGCAACGACGCGGACAGCTACTGCGGCATCCGCGACCGGCTGTACCCCGACCGGCGATCCATGGGATACCCGTTCGACAGGATGCCCCGCGACGGGGCGGACACCCTGGCGCAGTTCCTGACGCCCAACATGCGTGTACAGGACGTGACCATCACCTTTACTGACAGAACCACTCTGAGGGGCAACCGACCATAAACTGAACGTACTAGGAAATTTAAACAGTCCATATCTCCTAAGGCAAGGATTATCAATATATCACATGTATATACACCACACTCCACACACGTTTAACAACACACATACACATGACATAACTTAACCACTTCACGTCTTTAGAAATTTGTATTGTACATTGTGTTGTCCACGTAATTGGTGTTATGTTCTTTATGTTCCTTAATTTGAAAATTCTGTTAATTGTACTAAACATAGCACTGTGCGTACAACAATAAAATATAAATAAATAAATATACAAGTCAGTATGAGGTTAATACAAGCGTTTATTGATGAAAATTTCATAGATACACGCTTGTATCATCCTTATATCGACTTGTATCTACCTATACATAGATATATTGGCAATCCATGCCCTAGAATTTAACATCAGCTACCAGAAGCGTGTTTGTATCGGCTTATTTTATTAATACTCTTTTCTTACAGGAGAAAAACGATGCAAATGCATTTCTTGTCGATATTAAAAATTTGTGACAGAAACGTTGCTCTAGTGCTGAATTCCAGGGACTACAAATAAAGCTAATCCATGACTCATTTTAACATATTTAGGATTGAAGAATTAAATGGTAAAAAAAAGACAATATTTTTTTAAATGATTTAAATAAATTTCTGATTCACGTGTCTGCATGCCATGTTTTTCTCAGCTCCCATAATTTTATTTAGTCATCATTTTATTATTCATTAGTGCTTTTTGTATGCACAGATCCTTCAAATCATAATATTTAAGAAATTTTATTCAATTATATTTTTAAAGAACTTAGCTTTTGATAAGGTTTTTTTTATAAATATTAGTTTTAATTTTTAGGGTAGTAACACTTTTCTCAGAACTTATAATTTATGTAATATTTTGTATTATCATTCCAAAGCCAAAAACATTAACATCATAATATATTTTGTTGTGTCATGTTTTAGGTGTCTATATTTAAACAGCATGCTTATTTTAAATACATTAATTACTTCGAAAAAGAATTTCAGAGAAGTAGCATTCCATACTTGAAAAATACTACTCTAGGTGTCTGGTTACCCACTACGTCATCATTAGGCATCTACGTCATCACTAGACATCTACGTCACACGTTTCAAAGTGTGAGTGTACGCTGGAGTCTTTTGAGGGTGGAATTTGATAAAAAGTGGTGTTATGAAATTAACCCTAGGAAGCATATATTTTTAGAAATTTTGTATGGAAACGCCCCTTAAGTGAATTCTTGTTCGTAGATTAAGTATAATAATGGTTTTTATTTAAGGATTTTAAAAATAATAAGTACTTAAGTTTGATTTTTGTAGAATTTACTAATTGACTGCATATTTAACAAGTTCATTGTACATTTAATATATTTCTGTATGTATTATACAAATTGATTAATCAATAAACAAGTTGGAATCTAGAACAGTTTTATTTAACCTTGCAATACTAACATCTGTATGCTTGTGATGGAACAATTGCTTGTCGTCAATATAGACAACATAATAAAAATTGTTCACTATTCTCACTTCAAATTTTCTTCAGCAAACAGATATGACATTATAAATATTTATGGAATAAAGTACATGTGGGCACATTCTGAATAAATGTCGATAAAACATATATTTATGACGTGTAGGTATATCGTCGTCCATCTTATTGAAAGATGGACGACGATATACATATTTTATATTTTTTTAAGGCTAGATTTTCCAAGAAAATTTCTTAAAGTTGTATCCTGTAAAATCAACGAATTCAAGATACGCCTTTTTGAAAGATGGAAGAAGATAATGATGTCAATCATTAAAATCCTCTTTGACAATTTATCATTTTACGTTATATACGCGATGACGCGCGCAATTTATGAAAATGCGTTATATTTTACTGACACTTATTCAGAATGTGTACACCGGTAACATAATATATAATACGTCACATAAGTGAAGTTATAGCTTATAAGGACGTATTGACCAACATATTTATTTTGGGATAATATAGAATTAACCCTACAATGCATGATTTTATCTTTTTATTTGAATTGGTGTACTAAATTTATAAAAAAATACAAAAAAAAATTTAGGAAGAGCGATGAAAAAGTTGATGTGGGCCGTATACAGCATATCATGCATATAGTACTTAATTTTTTATTATCGAAAAAAAAATTCACATAAAAATAAAAGGGTACTACAAATGTGATAATAAAAAAAAAACTGAGAAATGAAGTGAAATAATCACAACACAGGAATTTGTGACAGTAGGAACACAATTTTTTATTGAATTACATTTTTGAAAATGGAAGTGCTTCCTTTTTTGAGAACAGAGTCCTCAATTGGAAATCCGTAAAAAATGTTTTCTTCACAATACTCGAGGTTAGTAATTAAATCATAGAAAAAAAAAATGTCTTTACTAATTACGTGGTACTACTTCAAAAGTTTTGTGCTGTAAACGGAACACCATGCGCTGTAGGGTTAAGTTACAATCCTATTATACATGAAATATGTTTCTTCTGTGAGCTGCGCAGTTTATAGCGCTGTGCAAGCTGGAAGGCGAAGATAATATGAAATTATGAAGATAATGTTATGCTCAACAAAAAATATATATATTCATCATCATTGTTATTGGATTATTGTGTTATTGGTTATTGTATATTATGCTTGATATCAATTGAAAAGCTAACAAGGTTAGTCAAAGCAAAATATTCAAAATTTACACAATAAATGTTCAAATTCATCTCAGATTACACATTAATTTTCCTAGTGTGATTAACAAACGATCACGCTTGATATGGCACTTGGTTAAACTTCCGAAGCAAAACTCTGCAATTATCAATATTCCCCTGCGATAACTCCAGGTACAGCTGCAGAGGAAGAGCTCGCGGGGAGTTGATTTGGGACAGAATATTCTTAGCCATGGCGAGATCTCCTCTAACTGCGTGACACACCGCTCCGTTCAACCAAACCGCCACTCCCAAAGTGTCCTGAGCCCCAGAATTTATCTTAGTGGCAATATCGTGAATAACAGCCGGGTTTAGATGGTCAATCGCTTCTGAAATTCTGTCCAGTCCAATGAGAGCTTCGGCCGAATATAGGTGTGCGAGGGCTCGCTGCGTCGGACTTCCCGGTCGAGACAGCAACGAAGAGCAGTGGAATAAAGCGGACGTGGGATCACTCAATCTCAAACAAACAAAACTGTACAGTAATAAGACAGAATTCCTCAGGTTGCAGTACTGCTTGAAGTTCATCGGAGAGCTCGGCGCAACTTGGAATATAAACTGATCATAGTCGTAAGGTTGGTCCAGCATCGGGAGCAATGTCACGGCGTTCATGAGGCAGAGAGCCGCAAACTCGAGGGAGAGAGTTGGAATAGCGTACGACTCGCTGGAGGTGGCATACTTGTCCTTGTTAAGGGAACCCGCTATGAGTTTGGCATGGGGACCCGAGCTTATTTTCCGCACGACGATCTCCTGGCGGTTGGTCCTCGTGTAGGAGATAACGCAGCACTCCGCTAACCGAAGCCAGATTCTCGGGTTGTTTGGGAAATGTCTGGCGGCTTCTACTAAGCAGTCGAACGCATCTTCTGTACGATTGGCTCTCAATAAAGCAACCCCCAGATTAAACACGTAAATCGGTCTCTCGCGTGGTGTCGTCAGTTTAGACGCTTTATCCCCTTCTAAAGATTTCGTGTGCTCTTTCAAAGCCTCTTGCATACATCTGATAGAGAAATTGTTTTTTTTAATTGCAGAGTACAAGATCCCGAGGTTGTTATTTATCGGCGCCCATATTTCATCAGCATCTGGGTTCTTCAGCTGTGGGTTTGGTACCTGACGGGACTGGCTCAGGGTGACGAGAGCGCCCTGAACGTCCCCATTAATGTACTGCTGATGGGCTCGGAGGAACAACCATTCTATTGACTGGATGTTGGTAGGCGGTAACAATTGCTTCTTGCTCATGAGACTTGATCGCAGCTTCAATTGTTCGTACATATCAGAAAACTCTGGAGATTTATGAAATAGATGGATACACTGGTCTCCGAAGAAGTTGACCTTTTCTGGCAATTTGCGACATAAGCTCACTTCCATTAGTAGTAAGATTATCTCACATGTCAAGTTAGTGTCTGTTATTAGCTCTTTGAAAGAGAACAACTTCTCTAGGATGATGTAAGCTTGCGCGTAGTGCCGCGTGTGGTAGAGCAGCACAGCGTAACTGTAGAACACGACGCATCTGTAGGAGCTTTGATCTCGTTAGCATTCGCTGAAGGCCAACTTTGCGCCGTAATTTGTATCAACTGTTTACGGAACGCGTCCAAGTTCTTCATTTGGCTTAAATGAAACTCTGCAACGGCTTTGTTTGAATATTACACGTTTGTTTTGTTTAAGATTTGGAGATAATTCATTCAAATGTTTCAGACAATCTTCGTATTTGCCAGCTTTAAATTCCTTCAATGCCAGGACGCTTGGATCATAACTATTTGTCGTATTTGAGTCAGACATTGTTTTCAAATTTATTGCACGTAAAATAAGGACGTATATTATTGATAATTTCAAATTAGGTGCGATAAAATTGGTCCAGTCAAATGTCAACCTATAAATCTGTTTTTCTATATCTTTAATATGTCAAATGCTATATGTCATCATCTTGCGTCAGTGACAGTTTAAAAGTTGCAATTGACTTGAGCGCCATCACGCCATCTTTTCTAGTAATTTTCCTCTCTTTTACCGTGCCAATTTTCAACCTAGGTAAAAATAACTTGTTAATTATGTATTGATTTTTAAAAATTAGTTTTACACTGGATACGGGAAGTATTAATTTTTAAATGGAGCTAAGTAAGTACTTTTTTCTATTTACTAAGAGGTAAGTACTTTTTTCACATGACGTTTGTGTAACTCGGCAACATTAAGTATGGCTAGCCGATTTCTTGACAAGTGACAGCCATTGCGCCAGGCTCGTCCGAGATTTTCCATAAAAGTAAGCTGACGGCATGTCAAAATAATAAGGGCGCGTAATCCATATTTAAGTTTTGTACTCTTCAAAATACTTCATTTAATATAGCGCGAGCGTGCTTCCATCGCGACTATTAACCGTGAGTTTTTTGCGCAATAGTGTCAAAACATGTGAAAACTCCTTCGAGTATTTTAATCATGTATGTTGTTTTAGATGAAGCAAAAAGGGATGTTTTCTTCATTATGCCTTTACACTGCCGGATCCTTAGCGCTGGCGACGGGATCAGTTCTTGTATTGGGCCCTGAGGACAAGTAAGTTATTCAACCGACTTATTGAATTGAGAACAGTAAATATTTTTCTTAGGTTAACTTAAAGTGGATTACTTATTTTATTATCTTTTGTTCTTTTGTCTCCAGGATATCAATCGCCAGAGGGATGTTTATTTTAGTTCTAGGATTCACGTTTTTCCTGTCCCTTTTCGACTTTCTAAACCATGTGGCCCTCAAAACTAATTCTGGCCTTAAAATTCGGAAAAAATATCAACTAACAATGTCGGATGTTTTGGATATCAGTAACAAGTAAGTAAATTTATTTTTAAATACCGCTGGTCTGGAAGAAAAACAACACAAATTAAAATGGAAGAAAGAATGGGTCACTACATACTTTAGTGGTAAAACACAAGCGGAAATCAGGTTTTTTTTTTAAAAATGGAGTTAAATTCTTCTTCTTTCTGTACGGTGGCGGCATAGCATATGTTGGCTCCCCGGCCGGTTTGTTTCTGAGCACCGCCAAAAATAAAGCAAGTAACTACCAAACGAGCTTACGCTACTCTATGTTTGCAATGTTTTGGAGGGAATATGGATATCTAGGCGTTTACAGGGCTTATAGACTGTCATTGGCTGGATTAAGTGGCCACTTGATGTGCTACAACATTTCCCATTCTGCCTGGTATTTGATATTCATATCTGCCGATTATCAGAACTTGTATTTATGTACAGTAAAATAACGCAATGCAAATACTCATTTTAGTAGAAATCTTTTATTATTGTGAGATTCTTACCAAATTATATCATCTACTCTGATTGAGAATGTCTGAAGATGACTCTCCAATTACTTATCATAGTTTACAAAAACGGCGCTATAGAAATTATCCATTTTTATTAGTATTATTAACCTTTACTTGCTAACCAATAAACAGAATATAGCCTAGTGGTCGAGTCGCGGTCTCCGGATTGGAATCTCTAGGTTCGAATACCACTGCAGCACAACTTGTTTCCTGCTTTCTGGCACAGTTATTTCTGACAATTTGAAAGCAGCCCAGAAACTGAAATATTTGTATTATAGAGTATTATAGAACTCGAATATTAAAAAAATATTACAAAAAATATTTAATATCCAAATACTTTTTTTTGAACCCAAAATAAATTTAAAAAATAATACAATTTATTTCGGCTCGGTTACTAACTTCCTTCATATCCGCTTCTTAAAAACAAACTGAAAAAATCAATTTAATTATGCGATTTTATTAACGGCAAAAAATATTCAATTCAGAAATAGAGAAAGCAGTGCGCTATAGAAAATGAAACCACAATCGGTTGTTTTTCAATGAATTCTTTTGTAGAAAATGAATGGATTATAAAAGAATCTAGTTGCATGTTGTTTACTGGAGAATTTGTATATGATCAGATACCTAACATTAATTTATTATTGTCAATAAATTTTTTCCTTTTTTATTATTAGTCACTTTCTTGACGAAATCTTGCAGAAATATCGAATGTTAACTAATGGACATTATGAGTAATTCGACAATAATTATTATTACTCAGAATGTCATTAAATATACAAGCATACTATAAATATATTTACTAAATCTTATAGCTTATAGGTATATAAATACACATAGGAATATGCAAAGTTCACAAGGAAAACAAAAAGATTGGTATTCAAAAGATGTCAGTAAATGTTTTGCTAGCAGTATTGTTTTCATTTAAAATTATTGTTTTTAAAAACAATAATAAGAGCTGTGTTAGTTGCAATTCAAGCAATACAGAAACTATTGTTCTAACGCCAATTCTAATTACATTTTCACACTAATTATATTTATAACGAGAGTGTGGCAGTAAGTCTTAATCGTGGTATGAGTCTGTATAAAGATTTATGAAATTAGGTTTCATGTTTTCAATTCTATAGTTGATAAAGATTTTTTATTTTAATTAGAAATGTAAAATTTTTATTGGAGTGGTTTTTAGTTTGAAATCAAAATATTGTCGCTTAAGAAACAACATTATTGGGCTTAAACTCTTTTCTTGTTTGAAATGTTTTGTAAAACTAAAACTGTTTATTTTAACCTAAGCAGTGTTGTTTATTAAGCAATGTTATTTAGGATCTCTGAAAAATTTCATTTAGTGTGGCGTTTGAAAATCATAGAAATGTAAATTTTTTACAGCCCCGCACAAAAATGAAGATAAATGAAGAAAAGATTAAGGACTTTTGCTTCCAAACGTTGTTCTAATATTATTTCCTGTTATTTTTTACCGTCAAATTAAATTGTCTTGTGTTTTTACCTGAAACATAGTGTTAAATTACTACTTCAATATCTACAGAGATAGTAATTTTATTACTGATAATATTAAGGAGTGCCATGTATATGACACCATATCATTGGCGCGAGTACTCACCCCAATGATATTTAAATTCGCAGTCGATTTTACTGTATTTATAACTAACAATATACAATTTTGGAATAGGGAAATATCACATGCCACAAAAACCGATAAAAATATGTCAAATTGATTTAGAAACATTAATAGTATTTTCAAAATCATTATGGATTTTGTAAAACAATATTCTCTGTTAAAATTTAAACAAAATCGTTAAAAATGATGTCTTCAGGAAAATGCAACACCATTTGTCGTGGCCCCTGTGACGTCATAATTCGGTCTCGCTTCAATGCTTGGCGGTTTTGGTTTCATTGTAAACGTCAAGCGCTACACGAATAGTGACGTAAAAGGGGCGTGGCCAACATGGACTAGCGTTTTCGCGGGAATTAAAAACTTCAAAATTATTTTATGTCACAATTTTTCTTTACTCCCAAGTATTTTAAAGATTCTTATCAGTTCATATAACCATGATTTTTCTCTATTATCCAGAAATTTTAATGCAAAACGCAAACATCATAATCTCCTTCAAAGAAGCTTTATCAAATTGTGTCTGATATTGGAAATAATATTATGTTTATTTAAAATGTATAATTTGTCACTGTTCCTTAAATAAAAGTGACACCAGGAACCCATTCTAGAAAATCCAAATTGCAATTAAACACATTTATTTACATTATTATACTCTATTATTTCAATTTTCTTCTTCAGGGTGGTGTCCGCAGTCCAGGCGGGCTTGTCGTGCGCCGCCGGCACCATCGTGTGCATGTGGTCCTGCACCCGCAGCTTCCTCCACTCCTCGCACTTCATGTCGGAGGCCTACGCCTGGTTCGGGGCGGCCTACTTCTTCTACGACATCTGGTCCATGTACAAGGTCCACATCAGCATCGGCGTCCCGACCGTCCACACCTCGGAGAAGACGTTGAAGAAGATATCCGCCAATCAGAGGAAGGACGCAGCTTCAATCAAGCACCCTGCTGATGGGAAAAACGGGGTACTTAATGAGGGGCAGGATCCAAAGCAGGACGACACCAAAGTGGTGCAGTCTTTCTTCTCGTATTGCAAAGACCAGCCGATCATCATAATGCACCATTTGTTCATTGGCGGATTCGGATTTCTCGTGATTGTCGTGAGTTATAATTTCATTTTGCTGTAAATAACGTTTTGAGTATTTCCAGATACAGTTGACTCAAGTAACTTAGGTATCAAGAGACTAGACAAAAAATTCAAATTACAGTTTCTAAATAATAAGGCATCGCTTAATGTGATAGGAAGAAGTGGGGAACTTCAAATTATAAAGGGTGCAGCTGCTCTGTCTTCAAATTTTAGTGTTATGTCGAGTAGGATGCTCTCGCTATAACTTCAAGTCACTAAGGGGGCTAAAACTTTGCATTTTGTTAAATTTATCTAGTTTTTAGGACTGGAAAAAAGTTCAAATTATTGGGTCGAGTGTGCAGTCACACAAATCTGATTTTTTTTTGTATGACAGGTGTACATAAAATTTATTTATGATATTGTCTCATCACCTTTTGAACAATTTTTAATTTATTGTAAAGAATCCAAATATTTCAATATCAGGACTGCTTTAAATTAGTCAGAAAACTCTGTATTATTATTATTATGGATAATTTTATATAGCGCCGTTTTCGTATAAATATACCTCAAGGGCGCTTTAAATATTGAATTTAAAGGCTCGGGAATTTTAGTGAGTGAAAACTCAATTTCTGAGTAGAAATTACCATTATATAAAATTAATCAAAAGATTTTGAGAACATATATGTCTTAAGTTTCTTTCGAAACATCACTTCACTCTCACAGTTGCGCACTTCTGGTGGGAGAGCATTCCAAGCCACAGGGCCCGCAACCGCAAAAGCGCGCTCTCCAAACTTTGTGCGCTGATTACGGATCGGTACTAAAAACCTGCCTATAGCTGTAGATGTAGCTGATCGAAGTGTGAGACGTCTTTCAGCTAGTTCATCTGGAATGCAAAGCTCTTTTAAATACTCTGGAGCGGCATCATGCATGGCTTTGTACATTAGCCAACAGAGTTTGTATTCTACCCTTTGTGGAAAGCGCAGCCAGTGCAGTTTCTTTAGCAGTGGAGTGATGTGGTCGAACTTAGAAATTCCGAAGATAAGTCTAGCTGCAGCGTTTAATACTGATTGCAGGCGAGTCATTTTATTCATCGGTAGTCCGGCGTATATGCCGTTACAATAATCGACTCGAGACACTACAAACGCGTTTATTAATTGACGGGTGGCGTCAACCGCAGATTTTGGCGTATGCTTTTAATCTGTCTCAGTTGGTAAAAACATGAACTTATCGTTCTACTGATTTGTACATCAAGAGAAAGGTCAGAATTCAGAAATACGCCCAATAGTTTAACAGCGGGTGAGGCAGTACTCCGTGTGTCGGGTTTGGCCCGCATTTTTAATTAAACTTTGTCGTTTGGCTGAGGCCATCCATAGATGTTCTGTTTTGGACGGGTTCAACGTAAGTCTATTTTCAGCCATCCAAATTCCAATTCTCTCAATGCACTTATCAATCAACATAACAAGGTCATCCTTCTCACCTGGTGTACAATAAAAATAAATTTGTGTATCATCCGCATAGCAGTGCGACCACAGTCCACATGATTTTATAATGTTCTCTATATCTTTAGTATAGAGGAGATAGAGAAGTGGTCCGAGTACTGAACCTTGAGGCACTCCAGTAGTAACTCGATAGTTAGGTGAGGTTCCATTTTGGTACACTACTGCGTATTCCCTCTCTTGGAGGTATATGAACTGAACCAGGCATGTGCTTGATCACAAATACCATAACTTTTCTCCAAGCGTTCAAGCAAAATACCGTGGTCTACAGTGTCAAATGCAGCACTCATGTCTAAGAGAGCTATCAATATCAAGTTACCAGAGTCAACAGCCGTTATTATGTCCGACAGTACTCTTATCACTCCTGTCTCCGTAGAATGAAAACGTCGGTATGCAGATTGCCTTACCGAAAATAACGAGTTATGCTCGATATAAGTAACGAGTCTCCGAGAGACTATTTTTTCTATCATTTTAGATATAAGTGGCAAATTTGAAATAGGGCGAAAGTTTGAAAGTGACTCCACATCGAGCTGAGGATTTTTTAACAGAGGTAATATATTGGCTTTTTTTAAATGTTTTGGAACAATACCGTGTTCCATGGATAAGTTGATCAAATCTGTTAGGAATGGAGCTAGAGCATTTAATGCACTTTTTTAGAAGCCATGTCGGTATAGGGTCTAATAAACATTGTTTATTAGTAGTGCGCGGCAGCAATCTTCTTGATTTCATCTATAGACGTAGGTTCAAATTTACCAAAACTTTGCGTAGCGCCACCGGAAATTTCCGGTTTCGCCGCCATACAAGTTGCTTGTCTAATTTTTTCAACTTTCTCAGTGAAAAAGACAGCAAAGTCAGCGGCAGTGGCGCTTGTAGTAGTTGCTTCCGATATAATATTTTCCACTGACAGATCGCAAGCTTTGCCAAAGCTGTTTTGGATCATTTCTCTGTTCAGTGATTTTTGTACACCAGAAGTTAGATTTAGTGTTTTTAACTAAAATTCTGTATGAAGCTTGTGCTTCAAGCCATATTGTTCGGTCTGAAGTTGATCGTGTGTTTCTATATTTACGTTCAAGACGCCTAAGCTGTTTTTTATGCTGTCGACAATTGTCATCAAACCATGCATCAGATTTCCTTTTTCGAATTATTTTCGTGGCAAGTGGTGCATGCTTATCTATGAGGTTAGAAAGTACACTATTGTACAGTTCAATCAATTGATCAACATTTTTTGAACTACGATCAACATCCGGCCCGATTAAAGATGTTGAAATTTCAGAAATAAAGTTTTCAACATTTAACTGCCTCCATGGTCGAGAGGTGTAAGATTTATATATCGGAGTGGGTTTCCCAATATTGATCTTACAATGCACTAATCTGTGATCCGAAAGTCCGACGTCCTTGACATCAGCTGTGATCTCCTGATCACACTTCCGTCGTATTATGACGTCCAGGATGCCTCCTGCATCGTGTGTTGGATATGTTACTTCTTGGATACAATCGAAGTCACTTAAAAGCGCATTGAGGCGAGTAGACTCTCGATCAGTCTCGCGATCAAAACGAATATATTTAAATCTCCAGTTATTATCGTTATCTCGGTGTGTTAGAAAGCAGGAAAAAATACATTAGATTATATAGGAAGGCAGCTTTTGCTGGTGCGCCATTACTTTTTAGCTTGAAATTTCAATATTTCAAAACAATGTTTATGCAGATTTATTACTTTGACTTTGTACTGACGATATTTTCTTTATTTATTCGACACATTTCATACAAGTTTGTTTTGTACACATTTTGTTCAGTATTTACGTGGTGGGCTGGGCGACTGCGTGTTCGGCGCCATCTACTTGATGGAGCTGTCGACACCGTTCGTGTCCCTGCGTTCGATCCTCAGCAGGATGAAGCTGAAGGCCTCCCAGCTGTACGTGGTGAACGGAGTGGCCATGCTGGTCTCGTTCTTCATCTGCCGGATCCTGCTCATCCCGTACCTGTGCCACATCTACAGCCAGACCATCGGTCTGCCCTACTGGGAGGTGAGGGATATCAGCAGCTTACTTAGCCCCGACTCCTACCAGATAAACAGCTTTCCTATGCTATGTATGGCAGGATCTCCAACAATCTAGTTTATTGGATTTTTTTATATTCCCCGCAAACGTTTTTCGGAATCCAAGTAATAACAATTAAAAATAAAACAAGTGCACGTGATGAGGGTTTACCTTATGAATGGAATTGCTTAAGAGCTGTTAAGGCAAAATGCTTATTCTAACAGTGTATTATCCATAATACAGGAAAGCGATGCGATTATGAACTAAAATTAAACAGATTTATGAGACTTAATTTATGTCCAACCCCTGACCTCGTTTTGGTTAAAGATGACTCAGTTAAAAATTTTTTTTAATTAAAACAGCCGAATATTCAAAATCAATTATTGTTTCTTCTTCAAACTAAAAATAAGCTTAAAAATTATTTCTGTTACTCCAATAATGATTCGAGAAGAAACCTCCAGCTTCTAAAAAAGCATGAAATAAAAAAATTAAAAATTATTGATTGGTTTTTATTCTAATACAGTCACAGCAAATGAGACCGTGTTGTTATAAAAAAAATCCTGCTGTGATAATGATCTCTTGCCACTGTACATAAATGTCAGCATAATCAAGTAAGAGTTAATCTACAAAACATATTTTTATTGAATTTCCAGTCAATCAGAGGGTTGCCAACCGCTGCAAGATATCCATCTCCATCCTCCTCTTCCCCCAATTCTACTGGTTCTACTTGATGATGAGAGGGGCCACCAAGGTATTCTTCACCAAGCCCAAACTTCCGGCGGACTCCGACCTGGTTACCGCGGTTGGGGCTGCGGAGCCCACCAGTAGCCGAGCGACCAGTAACGGATCCTCCCCGCCCAGTTGATTGAGAAATCGAGGCCGTAACCCGAAGAGGATCAAAAGATAAGCTACCGCTGATAGTAATTGAATAGATAGACACCCTATTTTTTGTACTGACATTTCCATTGTAATTAAGTCGCATGGTACTTATCAACTGAGTTGACAAATCCCACGTTAAAACTCGGATTAAAATTTGAACTTTATGGATCGTTGACTTTTTACTATCTGTGTTGGCACTTTGAAATTATATTTATTATTTAGATAATACAGTGAAAGATATTTCTTATCTGAATTTTATGAAAATTCATGTATAATACAGGGAGTTTATACTATAAATGTGTTTTTTTCATTTAAATCAAACTCAAATCATTACTTTTTTATTATATGTGAGCTATGTTAATCTGAATAAATAAATAAAATATCTGATTAAAGAATATAATACAAAACAAATACAATAACATAAAAATCGTAATTATTGGATCATTTCTAATGTGCAATTTTACCTACATAGAAGGTTCATGCATTTACAATACTGGTAATTTCACAAATATCAGTCCTCTAAGTAGTTGAAAGCCAAATATATTTTAAAATTTATAAATAAATGTTGTAATTTTGAGATAGTAACACGCCAAAACCCAAGGTACTAATAATTGAAAATCATTGTGGTTCGTTTAGCTATGTTTTTTTTCAAATTAATTATGTTGTATACATATTTCAAATTATTGTGATATTGATGAAAAGTGCTCGCTAAAATATTAAATGGTGCTAATGTAAGCTCGTGCGATGAGACTTGTATGCGACTTAATTATAATTATTAGATAGTAAAAAGTGTTAATTACTGTACCGTAGAAAGATATATTTATTTTCCGCATTGATTTGATCATACGGACCTAGTCTGGGAGTGGTTTAGAATAGTTTTGGATTAATTCATCAAATGAATGATTTTGTGTGAGATCTTCTAGAGATTAAAGTTACTAAATTTTAATCAATGCTGCTAACATTTCATTAACCTATTTCACTTGATTTTAATTTAAAAATAATCTACCTTCGCTATAAGCATTCCAATGAAATTGATCGAACAATATTGTCCTAGTATACTTTTTAATTTGAATGCATACTAATAACAGATATTTAAAAAAAAATATTTTTGAATATTTCACGTTGACGGGAATCGAACCCGCCGCGCGACCTCATGCACGGTAGTCAAATGCGCTACCACTATGCTACGAGGCGGACTACCACTATGCTACAGAAAGTGTGTTTTACAAATCTTAAATTTGAAATATTTAGAAATTGATATTTCTGAAAAATCTTATACTTTGAAGACTTATTAAGATTTATGAATGTAGCAACCCTACCATAGGAGGAAGTATAATAATATTAATAACCTGTAAATACAATTTCTACAATATTTGAAATTTAGTCTTTAAACTGACTTGTTGATATTTTAATAAAAACAAAAACGTGTATTTTGTAACAAATATTTGATCTGTCTGTCGTGTGTCAAATAGTTTCAGAGTTGCACATTTCTAGGTTTGGTAAAAATCTGTAAACATAGTAATGCACCTAGGTAAAATAAATTTTTGTACTGTCATTTATTTTGACCCAGTTACACATGTAATCAAAATTGACTGACAGTAAAAATAAGTTTGTCTAGACATAGATTTTTTAACCTGATTTATCACAAAATACATCTCTGTCCTATTAAAATGTCAAAAACATATAAAAAGACTACTATTTTATCAGCTTGTCATAATCAATATTTCCGTATTTCAAAAAGTTCGTAAATATCCAATTTGCAACATGTTTTACCTACAATCAAGCTGTTAATTCCATTTTTTAAATGTTTCTCTTAAAATTCTTTTGGATTTCGCCAGAATCGCAAATAACACCTTCTTAAGACCGTTTTAGATTGTTATTTCAAAAGGTTAATATTAAAAATGGTCACTATTCAGTTTGAAATAGTCAGTTCCGTAATAGAATAAATGATTTCTTGTATTGTGGGTAACTAACTACTAGTTTGTTATGTTAGTAGTTGGATGCGACTGAATTTTGGAGTAACAGTAATTATGTAAATGTGGTGCTATCGTAATATTGAACTATGTACTTTGTGCATTGAAATAAAAGCGAATGTTTTGAAAACACGAATGGCTAGTTATAAAGAACAAAGTAAAGAATGTTGAAATCAAATTTCACTTTAGGTATTTAAACAGAGAATAATGGTGTTACCTACGAACATTTAAATAAAATGGTTTCTGCATTAAAAAAATGTATATCCGTCATCTACACTTGTTCCAAAAATAAATTAATATAACTCAAAAAATTATTTAAAAAATGTGTATCACCACATGGTATTATTGTTTAAACCCCTGATAATGTAAAAACCAAATTAATTTAATTGTTACATTATAGTCAACACTGACTCGAGTGTGTGCTTAGTCTTTGAATATTAACAAATGTTTGTAATTGAAATGTAATATTTTTTGTACGATAATTACATGAACCGAGGCTATTAGTAGTTTTGTATTGAAGTGCGCGTATAAATATAAATAATAATAGTTATCGTGAAAATTGAAGTCGATGAACAGGATATGTTAAAAATATTGTTTTTGTAAAAAATGTATGTTTTTGTGTTTTCCCAACCCTGCGCTTTATCTATAAAATAGTATAAATAGGAAAATAGGTAATATTATTTCATGCTCAAATGATAAAACAGTTCTTTTAAAATAATAATTTTAAAATCTATCTGAAAATACCTCAACTCATCTGAACTCATGTTCCCATACAATTTTCCCCACTGAGTTACAACTCAATAGTCAATTAGTCAATACCATACCTTTTCCAAGCGTTTATTTGACTTTTGACAGATCGATTATGTGTCGTTTAGGGATGTCCTAATGCGTTACCGAATCGATTTCTCATAAAAATCGACTTTATTTATGAAGAAATTTTAATCAATTTAACACATTTATATTTTATTTTTGCTCAACATTTTGTAGTTTATAAACATACCCAGACGTTTAAAGCAGAGTTTATATTATGAAAGCGCTGTCATAAAACTTTTTTTTTTTAACAGTCTTTATTCAATAAAAAATATTACAAAAAATACATAATTTCTTTACAAAAGAAACTTTAAATACAGTCCCGATAAACTCCTTAATTGGAGTTTGTCATCGGGTGCAGGGGCTACGGAAAAACCAAATATGCATAGGACTATTTTATTGTCTTAATGTAAATTGAGAAATTCTGTGTCGCGACAAAGAAAAAAAAAAAAAAAAAGGCTTTAATTTAAATCACATTTTATATTTTTTCATGGAAAAAATCAACTTGAATAATCCTTGTAGCATAAGTAGGGTCAATAAACATCGATATCGATAAATATTGGAGCTAAAGAACATGTCGCTTCTCTATCGTAAAGAAAAAAACATGAAGTATTGCATTTTTCGGTCTATGGTTGCCTGTCAATAATTACGGAACTTTATAGGCGCCCATCTGTCAAAAGTAAAATAAACGCTTGGAAGAGATATAATCGATCTTATTTCTTTTAACTATACAAAGATAATTATTGTTATAGATACATGATCATATTATAATATTCCCTTTCATTATAAAAAACTTACCTCTGTTAATATATCTAATTATTACTGATGATCAGTAGTCATCTGACACCTGTAAAAAAGTATTGTCCATCTTTGGCTTGTATATAATAAAATGAGTAGATGGCATTACTTTTATTTCCCAATACAGGAAAATGCTCAACAACTTTTTCCATGCGCACATTACGCAGTTAAATCAAATAAAAAAGAGCTTACATTTTTAAAATATCAAAAATTTTACTGTTGAATAAAAAATGTAAAATGTATATTTCCTTATTAGGTACAGAATTTTGTATTACCTATAATATGTAGATATATTATTCGTAGTCAGGGTAATTTTAAAATGTTTGATACGTTAGTTTTTTTTAATAAAAATCGTGTGAATTGTTAAATGTTATTGGCTATTGAAATTACAATGTTAGAATAATTTTTACGAATGTTTCTGTGTGTCCAAATGTAATTGATTATGCTACGTAGCTATGAGTCGTATGTTTAGTAAATATAGAGGAAACTATGTAAATACAATGCTGGCACTAAATATGTTACATCTGGCTCAAGAAAGAGACTTGTCCATCCGCTCACTTCTCGGCATCACCGTCATTCCTGCATGTTTAACGGAGGTGATAAGTTAGTCATTTCCAAGAACTTATTAACCACTTAGTGCTCTAGTTTTCTTCACAAAAAGTTTGTTTGTTTAAAAGCATTAAGTGGTTAAGACTGGATTGTTTGATCGCTACTAAGTATAAGTTAAAAATCAAAAGTTATAGTTAAAAATGTTTGAAAAGTGTTGCTTTCTCCATATGCCTGATGTATCTTATTTTGTGTCAACTACTGTATTTATCTAACAACTTACTATCGATGTTAAAATATATTTGATGTAATATTTAGTTAAGTGTAAATTATTTATCTTCTGTTTAAATATTGCTTTCAGTAACTATTGCAGCTATTTAAATGTTTTTGCTTAAATTGAAAAACAAAACTATTTAAAAATACTTTTACAGCTCGCTTACAACAAATGAATATAATTTAGCAATTTCGTCGGGGGGATGTTCTACGAATTCCGCTAAATAATCAGTATTCACATGAATCAAACCCAGAATATTTATATTTTCTGTTCATTTCAACGCGAAGATTTAAAAATATTTCTTATTTTAATTCATTTCAAATAGGTTTATAAACGCTTTTTGTTCATTGATAGCATTCCTCAATTTGAAGATATGTATTGTTAATATTTTTTTTTTAAATAAGATAATTTTTTTATTTATCAATAACTACGTCATTTCTTCAATAAAAGAACTGAAATAGCTTAAGTCTAATGACGCACGAGAAATAATGAAAAACAAGAAATGTCAGTGTTTTATATAAATTGATATTTCGTCATTGCGCCTGCAAAATCCGCTAAACATTCTTTTTGCGAATATTTTTTTATTGAATATTCTATTTTTATAATACTAAATCCGATTTATAGTTCTGTTTTTGTTAATTTGTTTTGTAACAAATGAAAATTTGTTTTGTAACAAATGAAATTTATTTTTGAATAAATCTGTTTTTTCCTTTTTCTGAAAATTTTTATTTATTTATATAACGGAAGTTGCAGGGGCAACGACGACTTGCTATTTAGCTATAAAAAGAAAGATTTTTAATTTACATTTTCATCAAAAATTATATGAGATTATTGGATTATTGATAGATATATCAGTACATCAAATTAATATACTTGATAATATTGTGTTTTTGCCTTTCTTGCACCAAAAAACTTTAAAGTTAAAGTCAGGGCTAAAGGCTATTGCTTTAGCTGCAATTTTGAATGGGAGATTTCTTTATCCTAAAGATTCAGTATTTCAAGTTTTGGTTTTAATGACTTAGCAGGTTCGACCAGCTTATTACTTACTTTCTCATACATACACCAAGGTCAGTGAATCTTGATAATTTGTTACATGAAGGCAAGATAATAACTAGGCAATTCTTAAGCTTCAGCGCCGCTTCGCTTCATACCACATTTAGATATTTCATGTCGACCCCCATGGGAATCGGACCCGAGACCTCACGCATGGTAACCCAACGTGCTACCACTACACCATGATGCAGAACTAAAAAAAGATTGTTATAAAAGATTATTTCAATAGCAAAAATAATTTGGTAAATATTTGCAATATAGGGACAATATACTGTCTTATTTTACACATTTTAAAATGTAGGCATTACATACTGCCAATGAAATAATTAAATAAGTGTTAAATTATCCCTCCTTCCATAATATCGACGACGGAAGGGAAAAAGTTACCGAGCGACATAATACGTGCAAATTAATATTCATAATATGATATTTATTTTCCTTAACACCATGTCGCTTGGTAACTTTTTCCTTTCCGCCGTCAACATATACAAATATATGGTACATTGTAAACCATAATAAATAAACATTTTGTTCCATGGACTGCTTAGTCGTGAGCTTATTTTATTGCAGTTTTATAATATGCAATTACGTTACGTTTGAAAACGAAAATATTATGTAACCTCTGTTGTCTTGTAACTTTTTACTAAAATAGTAAATATTTTAACTGATTTAATTAATGGCTTTGTAATTATGAAAATGCATGGTGACAAGAAGTTAATAAACATTATGCTTGAATTTATGTTTGACAATTATTAACTTATTTGTACCTGTTACATGTTTTTAGATGTATGCAATTATTGAGGTTTTTGTTTTTTTGATGTTGTTCGATTACAAAGTTTATTGTTTTATTAAAGTTTTATGTTGAGATATTTTCCAATTATCATAAAAATTGTGAGAAATAAACATAAACAATTTATTGACTTTCTACCATGATATCTTTAGAAATCCAAGTCTGAATACACATTACATTTATCTAAAAGCCCGCTATATATGGGACAGTTTACTACACAGTTTTCTGTGCAGTCTGAAAACGGTCCCGTATAAAGCTAAAACTGCATGAAAAACTGTGTGCTAGTGTCAGATTCAAGCTGACATGACAGTCAATGTTTTTTATGTAAACGTTTAAGTAGACATTGGTTTATTGTATGCTTTTAAATACGTAAAAAACCAATAACATATTTACATTATTAGCTAAATATACAATTTCCTGAAGAGCAAACATACGATAATAACTTACAATCGCGTTTCAAAAATACACATATTTAGCGTGTCTTTTGACAGAAGTTTGACAGACTGCACAGTTTTCTGAACAAGAAACTGTGTAGTTTTCTGAACAAGAAACTGTCCCATATAAAGCGGGCATAAGTCTCTTATTAAATGTCACTTTTTACGGTACATTTTTCAGATTCATTAACAAATTCTTGTTATACACCGTGTAGCAAAACTCGATGTACAAGCGGGAAACCAGTGAATCTACATAATATTTGGAGTCAATATTGTAGATTTTTAAAATTTTATTTGACCCATAGTTTTTGAGAAAATTTATTAAGTTGATTTTGTGACAAATTGTTATCTAATATAATTTATTTTGTGAAATTAATACTATTCATAAAAGAAAACAAAATAAAAACCGCATTTGAATACGAATTTGTGCAATTTCACTTAACCTGTGGGAGAAGAAAATGTTTTTTTTTTCAACTTATATTCAAAAGTCCATATTTATATATACACATTCAACTCCAAATATGATGTACGTAGATTCACCAGCTTTTGGGTTGTATTATGAGTTTTGTTACACCATGTATACAGCGTGACACATAGAAACCGGACGTTTTTCAAATAAGCAGTAGGTACTCAGTTGATTTTCAAGGAAAACTGATTTTATTTTTACCAAGTTAAGAACATTTTTTACCCATTTACCATAGTTCTTCTCACACTTTCATGGTTCAGCGCATGTTGACGAGTGGGGCTCTGAATAAGTGCCCCTCTCGCTCTACCAATATTTTCAGGCGTCCTCACACTTGGTGCAAGGCCTGGGAGCTTCTTCCTCATGATGTATCCTTCTTTCTCAGGATCGTATTCTGACTTGGAACTGCGCCATTCCAACCGGTATTAAAATGGCGGCCGTGTTGTGATAACACTCTCTATTTAGTACATAGGTTTCATGGTCCACTGAAACTGAAATGGTACGCTGAGGAGAATGATTACTTTACCCTCCCTCTACTACCACCGGTCGATTAGTCCATTCAAAATGTCCGGTTCCTATGTGTCACTCTGATATGACAGTATGTTTTTTATACTTTTATTATTAATCTTTAATCGCTTTATTTTTGAGGATTAATTTACTATGTATTTAAAATGATAATTTCTCATTTCAAATAGGTCCGTAATGCATTATTTTCCTGTACATAGTTTTACTTAATTTCCTATGCTCGCAATATCTTTTCTGATGTATCACAGTTTTTGTTAAGTACGCTAACTTGTATAATATTAATTTAATAATATTTGTTGTCGAATAAATGTTTCAAAATAAATGTATTTCATTTGACATGATATGCATGCATTATTACAGGTACAAAAACAGATTATTTATCGTACCTCTTTTCTTGTGTCTGCAATACATTTACGCCACATTATTTTTTGGTGCACCTTAAATGTGTCGTAAAATGCGCCGCTGCGAGGTTGGCCAGCATTATTAAGGGGCTGGTTTTATAAACATCCGTTAATCACTTGGTTTATTAATCAGGTAATATTCCATACATTTTGTACTGAATATTACCCAATTTGTGCTAAAAAATCAGTATACCAAGTCTTAAATTATGTATTTTTTTGTTCTCCTTTCTCTTTTGGCATGGATTTATTTAATTACTTCAAATCCCGCAAACCTCCTCAATATTATGGTCGCCTTGCATGGTTTATTCTGCTGAAACATCATATCTTTTCGATTTCTATGATGTGACATAAAAAATCTCAGACACCTCCTCCAAATTATGTTTTCTTAGTAAAATTAATTTTCTTAATACATAAAATATATTATTTAAAAAAATTATTAAAAAGTCCACCAACCACCTCAATATTATGGTCGCCTGGTAAAATTGATTTATCTTATACATATTAAATAGGGAATTTACTGAAACATGACACTAAGATTTCAGACACTTCTCAACATTATGTGTTCCTGGTAAAATTCTCCTTATACATATTAATAGGGAACTACTACTTTCCCTTATTCGCATCCAATGGTGCATAGGGCACTGCATTGGCTCACCAAGTGCAGTGTGTCTTGATCATTTTATTGCATGAAGGTAAGGTAAATAGGGAATGTGCTAAAAAATCAGTATACAAAGTCTTAAATTATGTATTTTTGTGTTCTCGGCATCAAAGTTTTCAGACATTTCTCAATATTATGTTTACCAATATTAATCTCATACGAAAACTTCATGCATAACATCCAATATCCCAATTATCGGTCGCCTCCCTGGATATCCCTTATTAAGATATGGAATACATAATATCCATTTCTACATTGTCCTCCATAAAATAGGACAAGTCCAAATTATAAACACTGTAATATTAATATGCCAAATACTTTTAAATAGGGATTGTACAAAGTCTTCGTGGTGATAATCACACCATAGGTGTGATTTTAAAAATTCAGACACCTCAACATTACGGTTTTTCCTGGTCAAAATTTAGACTCTTAATTCATTATAAATTAGGGAATATGCTAAAACATCAGTATGCAAAGTCTTAATTTAGGTATTTTTGTGTTCTTGGCATTAAAATTTTAGACACCTCCTTAATTTTATGTTTGCCTGGTAGAATGAAATATTCTAAAACACCATATTATCGTCGTTCGGCATGCATTTATTTCAAATCCCACACACCTCCTCAATATTGTGTGTGCTGGTGAGAGTTTTTTCTCCTAAAAAACCACATCATCGGTCGATGTGCAGTACCAACAATATACCTACAAATATTATTTTTCACAACATTACTTATTTCATAATAGACAGATAATAAAACATTAGCATACAAACACATCAATTTCTATGTTTGTGTGAGACATTAAGATATCAGTAACCTCCTCATCATTATGTTTTCCTGGTAAAATTTATTCTCCTCATATAATATTAAATAGGGAATATGCTCAAACATAATATGCTTAAAAATTAGATTTCAATAACATAAAATTGAAAGCTGTCAAATAGAGATTTTTAATTACTTACCTAACAAAACGTACGAATGTTTTTATTATAAAAATTGATGCAGGGAGAGTGTCGTAAATGTTAGGTAGTAATGAAAGACTTGTATTTGTGTGTGCTCCTTTAGTGGATCATTTCTAGTAAGTTCGTGTGTATGCCGGCACCTAGATACGTAACCGACGCCCAGACAACTTAACAGCTTACAAACTTCTCTCCTCATATTACTCCAGCCAGATGACAGGAATTTATCTGCATTAACAACCGAATTGACCATTGTGAAGACCGAATTTAATACTTTTAGATATTTTCTTAAATCCTCACAACCGTCATCTAGAAACGTTTTTTCACGTTTGATCTCGTGTTACATTTAGTTTCAGGTATAAGTATATACACTGCGACAATGAATGTATTTGCACCGGAGGCAAGTCAATATCTGAGTTATATTACTCTCATGACGGGTATTGTCATTGTCCGCTCAGATGTATGATTCCTGATAGGACCTTTACATAGTTACTTTTGCGGTAGGATAATAGATGTTTTATTGCATAGTTTTTTAATCATTTTCTCAACAGAATACAAACTTACGGAAATTCTAACTGCGAGTTTCTTAAGCACAACCACAAATATTTTCATTCAATCGCCCGAGATTACAAGACGTCCTCTCAAACTATCTACAATTATATGCGATACTTATTAAATTAAAACAAGTCATCAAATTTGCGTAAAGCAGTTTTGCCTAGATGCCCGATTTCAAAAATTCCTGCTTTGTGAAGATAAGAAATTTTTTTCATTATATGGCCAATTAGACAGTTTTATAATTTGTGTGTTTTTTCAATAAATTTGGTATGTTTCTCGACGAATGGGGTTGGGAGGATGGCAGTAAGAGATACACTATGAAATATGTTGAGGGGGACAGATAAACTCCGGGATTAACAAATGCTGCAGATTCATTCATGGACTCAGATAGGGATTCGCATTTCGGACAATCAGGAGTAATCCAGTCCATATGAAGGTTTACGGGTGGATTGTGTTGTAATAGAGCAATTATGGGACCAGAGAGGTGATATGCAACAAGCAGCTAGAAGTTTCAACACGGATCGTGGTTTCCTGCCGGTTTTACTGAATCTGTGAGGAAAAACAGGGTGTATAACTTTTACAAGTAACAGACTTGAGAGTCATTTTACAGAGGGTCCAGTAGGCGGAAAAGATTAGAATATCGGACCTACGAAAGTTCAAAAGTGCTGTCAAGGAACAAAGGATAATATGCGTAGAGAAAAGCTTCTGTAGAAGGTTTATGCTAAGACATTTCATTTTTTGTATCATCAAATGATTACAAATAAATGTGCACGTTAAAAGGCAAATCAATTTGTTTAGAGAATTATTAAATTGGTTGTCATTGGTTCTAATAAGCATTTCGACAGCCGAAAGGCTACGTGTTTGCAAGATAGTATTCCACCACATTGTGAGACTGAATGAGAATTGGACGATTCTTCTACCGCAGTAATCATATTGGTGGTAGAAGTCCGACTAATTCCACAGTCGGTCCACGGACGTGCATCCCCTTGGTAATTGTAATAAAAAGCGCAAAAGTAAAAATAAAAACTTTCTACGTTGTGAGATCAGAAAAAATAAAAAAAGAAGAAAACCTCTTGTCATGATAAGGGACACAAAATTACTTGTTGCTGCAAGATTCATTCATATTATTATTAGTTACACTTTTGGTACAATTCGAATTATTTCCGCTGGTATAACGAGCAATCGCCGCCGTTACGGCGACAATAGTTACACCACACGCATCTTATGTATTACTTTATAACGAAATGCCAGATTGCGAGTTAAATAACTTAACGTTAGAGTTCCCCGTTAGATCGCGTATTTAACCATGCAAACAAAACTTTGTGGCATGGAATCCTTTATTCGCTATTATCAACACTCGGCGCCAGAAATTGTATACACGGACAAACTAGTATCACATACATATTTCAAATTTCACCCTTGTGGCTCAATGATTTTCATATTTTCTAATTGTTACACGTAGCATTCCGGCTCTCATATAGCAGGCAGTACACAGGAACTAAGCATTGTTCCAACATCGCACATTATCAACAAACTCCATCAGTTTATTTAAAAACGTTGTAAATTTGGATAATAAGAATGATTTTGTCCATAAGTTAGTACATAGCCAAATTATAAATTAATATCGAGCCCCAAGGGTGAAGAAAACAATTTCTCTATCGCTTATTCAAGATGAAATATGATCTCTGAGAGCAAAAGACGTTGTCTCTTGAAAATCAGGCAGAACGAGTCATTTAAGGTTCATAGCGTTTACAAATTAGTTTCAAACATTTGTGGAAACCAGATGCTCGGAACTGATATTGTTCTGAGAGTCGAGAGCCAAATTAACATTGCGCTACTTACCGAGAATCACCGTCGATATCTTAAAAACTTAAAATTAAATACTAATTGTATTTCGAGATAATCAAAAAACCGCCACAATACATATAATTTCCAACACACATATTTTTGCTTGAAACTAAAAAGGTAGCAAAATGCAGCGGAAAAAAAAAAAACAATGTAACATAACCAGTTCCATCGAGACGCCTAAGTAACTTTAGGCCAAATAATTTAAAAGCGTACATAAATTTGGGTAATTCGCTATATGCTTAATTCATTCATCCTCGAAGAGAAAACAATCTCAATACCATATAAGGTGTTGTAGCGGAAAAAAAACACTCCCAAAATCTCATCAATACTACACTCCGTGCTCTTATATACTAATTTGGTAAATGTTTTTTGCTAAAACTCAATACGGTATGTATTAAGATGCAAATGCAGTCGAAAAGATAGTTGAACCAGGGTACAGTCGTGGTACAGGGGATGGACCGTGTGCAAACCTAAATCCAATTACGTTCAAACAAATACTCACAGTAAATGTATAGATGGAGTTATTAACAAGCATACCACTCTCTGATTTGTGTATCCACACTCAATGGATCTTTTTGATTATATTGATATGTAACACAAATCAGACGAACTACTAACATAAGATATATGTTCATGGTGAAGCTGAGGGACCTTAACGTCCTGTGTAATCATAAGTTATTGGTAATAATAATATTTTAAATGAGATTTCTTGGAATTTTTCTTGAGTATTTGTTTCAAAAATTGATTCAACCATTTGGTGAAATGGTATCAGCCACCCAGCTGCTACGAATTCAATAATACAACTAAATAAAAATAAATGTCAACTAAAACAATTTTCATAATTTGGATTTTTTTTTAAAGTTTTGCAACGGACAATCGTAAATCTTATAATGGATCAACATTATTAGTGGGTATGTCACAACCGTGACCTTGTGTGTTATTGACCTGGTGAGGCGATATTAATGACCCGGTGAATTATATAGCATGGGAATAATAAATGACCTAGTGACAGTATAATAATTGACCTACTAAGGAGACCATTAATAAGTATGACCAATTAATTCCATATGTAGGGACAAATGAGGCAAAGTTATTTACCTAGCATTGTTGAATATGAAATGACCTATTGAGGCAAATATGGTTCCAAATATATCCTCCGGGGAGGTCAGGAGTGCTCCACACAAATGATAAAAACTGTCGACACTTGTTGACGACAATCACTTTATGGAGCATTTGGTGGTGGGTTTGGGTGGGTGTTGGTAACTGTTGCCCCGGACCAAAAGTTAGAGACTTGCACGACCCCCTTAGAACAGATACAGTGGGGGTCTCCAACTCAATAATTTACATACTTTGGTGTATTTAACATTTGTACAGGGGGAGATAGCTATACACACGCTTACTAAAGGGAAGCTTGTAGCTTTTTGTGATTATTTACAATTTTGTACACTCAAACTGTGATGATTTTATCACATTTTCAATTGACAGGACATGGGAGTTTAAATTATTTACATGACAGCAATTAAGAGAGATCTTGCTTTTAACGAAATATATCAAGCCTTCTATACAAAAAAGCTCAGAGATGATTGTTTTTTATCATTTCGCTGTGTCTTAAATCCGTTTGTTTTTCGAATTTCAGGATGACACTTACAGAAATTAAGTGCAAAATATAAATGAATTTTTGTTGAAGGGACAAATTAAACTTGAGACGCCAACTGTTCTTAACAAAAAACACGTCACAGGCTATAGAATTCTGTCCCGGAAGATGGGAGTAGCTCGGCGGCCTAGCTTGCGACCAACGATGGGCCTCGTTGTGCTGGAATCGCTCCAGGCTCACTCCAGCGAGGAGCACGTTGGGGCGGCGAGGCCCTGACGCAAAAGCTTGCGCGGCCGTGGCCTGCGCCAAGCAGCTCGGGGCGTGAACCACTGCTGCCACACTGCGACAGCTGGTTGTACGTGGGGCTCAGGGGCCGACCCATGCTTGTGACCCGCCATCTGGGGAAGGAACACTTATTTTTTTATTTTCATTTGCGCGATTACTGAGTTCGCTTCCCAGCAAGCACACAACGTGTCATAAACACAATAAAATGTCTTTTTAAAAAATAGTTAAATATTGAAAATATTCTTTCCTATTTCAAAATGTAATCTATTAAGTATTCTGACACATTTCTTGGGCCGTTAAGGTGATTTCTGACAAACTTTAGTAAATCATAGAATTTAGACACTACAACTTTGATCACCTTCGATCAACTTCATAGCTGATATAGTCGGGCCGTACACACTAGCAGTCTAGCTGCCAGCTATTAATAGAAACAGGGACAGCTGGTTGTGAGCGGGAAATCCTTTGGATTTCAATTTATTTCTAATGAGACACAGTTGTAACAAACCTGTGTTTCCAATGAAGTATTATTTTTCATGTGATTTTCACATCAAAATATTTCATATATTGTCGCCCTTGTGGTAGTGAAGGGTATTGGTGCTAGCTGCCTGGGAATAGTATCTGCAACACTAACCATCACTAACAGACTGTACAGTAGCAGTACTTTTGTAGTTAGTAGTAAGGTTAGAGTGTAGTGAGTTAGTATAAGTGGTGTGTAAGGTTAGTGTAGTAGTATTAGTAGAGTGGTGTAAGGTTTAGGTGTAGTAGTTGTAAGGCCTGTAGTAGTTGTAAGAGATTTACAGTAGCAGTATTTTGACTATTCCTACTAAGTCAGTTCTGGAAATGATATCATATAGGTTTCTGCTAAAATGCTTAGAAAATTTTCTCAGAATGGATGACAGAGAGTGTTCACGATGTGAAGCCGTCGCGCCATTTCACTGTATATATACAAGTTCTGATTATTGGCAGATATGAGCATATCAAATACTAGGACCTTTAACTCTCCTAGATATCCATAGTCCCTTCCACACTTCTGTCTTTTTGAGATGTTCTATTGAGGGGTAGAAGATAGGGTTATTGGGGGGTACTTGGCCGTTGTAGGTTCCTGTGGGTGAAGATAAGCTGGTGGAAGCCTGGCGCGCATTTGCTGCTGACAGCCCGGCCACCGTTGGTGGTCCAGGCCCGCTCGCAATGAGCCAGGTGTCGGCCCCAACCTGGTGGTGCTGGAGTACTGCATCTTGATTCCCCCGCCCGGGCCATCTGCTGCCACTTGAATGTTAGCATGTTACTGTTGCTATGCTGAGACTAAACCACATTATTTAACTTGTCGTCATCTTGTACAGGGAATAGGACAATCATTACATCACAAACCCTGAAGGATCGAAGGAGAAAGGCACCTGAGCAGTGGGTGGCCACATTACTCATATATTGAGCTGAGAAGATAGAACCCACTGTAGAACCTCGCCACAGACATTGCAGAATTAGGATAATAGCCTCTTTGAATAGAATAAAGAAGCGATGATTTGGTATTGGTGTATTATACATATTTTTAGCGTATAAATTATAGTAGTCTTAGGTAGTGTCCGTTCAGGTGCTTAGTAGATTTCTGCGGGCAAAAAATTAGTCTCCATTTGATTTTCTTAGAGTAGGTATCCTACATAAATAGATCCATTTTTTTGCACCATGCAATTAGGTTTATGTGACAGTTCGTAAAAGGTTGTTGATAATTGGTTTTGTTTTTTCATGTTAGAAAAGTTTTGCCCAGTATTTTTTACATCTGGGACGTTCCCATACTCAACATTTAAAGATTGTTACAAGGGGCAACAACAGATATTTCTTCGATCACTTTCCAGATTCTTCTCATGACCTCGGTCGGGCGCTCTGTGGGCCCCTCCTAAATTAGAGTTTCTGTTTGTTTGACTTAATGAATTTCCATGTCCTTAAGGACTTTCTGGGCCTATCAACTTAAATGTGGAGACAACCAAAAAATCTAGGCTCAGAGGCCCGAAAAGCCCGCGGGCAGGGAATTAAAACCCAGTATCTGCTAAGTTGGTTCTTAATTGTGATAAACCTTGGACAGAGGAGTGAGTTTAAGTTGCTTGTGAGTGGTAGTTAGTATCTAGACCTGAGAGCAGTATGTAGTTGAAGTAGTTACCTGGGAGTGGTGGTTGACAAACTTGCATTGTGGGGGATGTCTGCGGGCAGTTGACTGGTACAGCCCCGGGACTCCCCATTCCACCACCGGTACCCAGCTAGTGAACAATACGGGCGCATTATGTATCATAAAAATAAATCAATATCATAAAAAAACTGTTATATACTAAAAATAAATGAAAATTATTTTAACCACGATACAGTGGGTTTTTGTAAATGCCGTAAATTAAAACAAAAAGAATGAAAACCACCTACGGTGATTGTCTTGTCATTCAGTTAAAAATAACTTAATAGATATACAACATTGGTGGTCATCATTATCACATCAGCCCGTAAAGGTCTGCTGGACCACTGATCAAACAACCCACTTATACCACTGATCGAACAACTGGCCCTTAAGCAGTTTAATATATTTTTGCAATCTAAAATACTGTGCTTAGCACCACTGAAAATCAGATATTACTGGGTCCTAGATATCTTTTTAAAGGAACCTACAAATTTAGTTGTGTCTAGCTCTCTCAGAGTATAGAGATAGAGAAAGCGACTGAGAAAATGAGACAACCTCGCTTATAATGTTGCAGGTTATTAGAGACACACTTTATTCAGTACAAAAACATCATATTATATATTCAGAAAATCATATTTTTCGGGATTTCTCGCATCCAGCTTTCTTCTATAGACCCACCTTGACAATTGGCCTGCCGTGTTTGGGGGCGATAGTCGCGGACTGAGTATATGGTGCGTGGGAGTCGGGCCCCCCAGCCCGAGGCCTTGGCCGCGCCGGGCCCCATGGGTTCTGGCTCCTTCTCCGCCATCATCTTGTAGCGTAGTATATAACAGCTGTAACCGCACAACTGTTAGGTAGGGAAAAAACCCACCCTGGGGGGGGGCAGGGGGGGGGGGTATTTTAATTTTAAAAATATTTTTTTTTTTGGGGGGGGGGGGGGATGGTAGGAAAATAATTTTAGTAGAAGGTGAATATTCAGGTTTCATTACTGTTTTACATTATTTAAAAATTGCTCCTAAAGAGCTTAACCCATTGAGGTATATTTAATTTACACTTTTTTTGTTGTAGCCAGCACTGAAAATGTTTTTTTGCAAAAGAATACAATGCGGAATAGATTTACAAAAAAATACACAAAACATTCATTTGCCAAAGTATTTATTTGAAAATAAAAAGCGTTTTTCTTTATGGTTGTTTAAATTTTCTATCCATATGAATATTTTTTAAATCACAGTCCTGGATGCAGACCAGGTTTTCGTGTACAGGTTGTCCTTTCGCAAACCACACGGTTTTTAAAATTTTTTTTATATTTAGTCACTGCACACTGTATAGTCTTTGGAGCCACTTTTTTCTCTCTCAGCTAAGAAGTGTGGTTTGCTATCTGAATACGTTCTTCCATGTCCAGTGGGGGGGACAAGGTCTTACTCTTTTCCCTAGAATTATCGACCTTCCCCTTATGTCCCTTTCATCCAAATTTTCATCCGCACCGAACACGTCATCCATTTATCACCTCCAAAACTTCCGGATAGATTTGGTACTGGGATAGAAATCCTATCATTTTCATCACTGGAAGAGTGTCCACTACTTATATTTCTAAAAATTCGTCATCGGAATCACTTAAACTTTTGAGCAAATCACATATTTCTTTGTCAAAAAGATTACGCGACGGGTCAGCCATTTTACATACCTTTCGAATAGGAATGACAGTTGTAAAAATTTTGGTTTATTTAATCGGTATTTTCAAATAGAAATCTGTTTTATCGCTATGATTCTTTTGTCTTTGTAGGGAAGCTTATTTCGTTTTACAACAGATGGTAGGTCACAGTATCCGTTTTTTATGAAGAAATAAGAAAGGTTACCGCGTTTTTTACATGACAGTTAGCTCATGGGCGTGTGACAACCCGCCTGTGACCACTGCTACGTACTTTTGTTTCGGGGCGGGTGGATCCCGCCAAAGGACCGCACCAAAGTGGTTTAGCCTCAATTGATGCCTATTCCAAACTACATTATCCTCGGTAATCAACTCCCTCAGCAACCCTTTTCATTTCGGGATAGGAGATGTGTGAGAATTTACAGGCATTGGGCGGTAGGAGGAGTTGACGGAGAGAGCTGGTGCTTGGTGGGGCTGGAGGCGGCCATCTGTTGCTCCTGGCGCCGCCGGAAGTTCTCGCGCTGCTCCTCCAGCTTCTTCTTGATGAGCGCCCCCTGCATGATGATTCTGGGTGTGCTGAGCTGCAGCTACCGCGGGGACGGGATCCGCGACGGGATGGCTGCAAGTCATCAAATATACCGTAGGACCGCATCATTGTCATCTGAAAACTATACCTATAACGTACGTAAAAAACACATAAGAATGGTTCCTTTTTACACCTTTACGATTTGTTGCTGCGCCCCCATATTATATATTAACACTTCAAAAACTAGTTTACTTGTCTGGGCAACCACCTAATTTTTTTAATATCAGTCGGAAAAACATGTTTAGTATTCAGGAAAGTTTTGAAGATTTAATATTCCAATAGGAAAGTCAGTGCTCAAGTGGTATGTAATATTAAGAGAATATGAAAAACTCTGGCATTTCGAGGGTTGTCACAACTACCTGGCGGATGTAGTAAGATTAAGTTTGATTTCATTGTATATATATGTGATGATTAGATGGGTAACTAATTAAATTCTTAGATATTGTTCTAAATCTTTGACAACACTATCAAGGAAGTATAATGTCCTGCGTGTGACTTGGTAATATAGGTAGGGATGACAAAAAGCATATGTTTCTCTAATAGTCCAAATAATCACTTGACTCACTTCCATTGTTCTAATTTTTTCAACATCTTTAACACATTTTTCTTGGTATTTCTTTTAATAAAAATTTTTTGATTTTTTATATGGTAAAATTTTTTTTTTTTAAAACCCTTGGGAGTACGTTGAGCATAGCCTTTTTTTCCACTAGGACATTGAAAATTTTAGCACTTTACTACTATCAACCTAAAGTAAAAAACTTAGTGGGTGCCCTGAGGTGTAGGGTAAAATTTAACATTTTGGGCCACCCTACTTACGATATTATAATCGGGTGACATGGGCAACGTATTTTGTTAAAATAAACTCATTTTGTAAATTATAGAACAAGTTAATTCAATACTTTATGGGCATGGAATTTGTTGTTGAATTTTCAAAATTAGATTTTTGTTTTTAAAACAAAGCGCTTTGTCCATGTCACCCGATCATTCTTACACCGGTACAACTGTAGCTGATGGATTTTGCGGTCTGCAAAACGTCATCATTTCTATATCAACTTCATTGAAGTCATCATGAACACTTCCTGTTTTATCATAATGGGAAACCAAATGTATTTACCTGGGTTGTGAACGGCCAAAGTATTGGGACTTGTGGCCATTATGGGAGAAACACAATATGCTGCATGTAATTAAAGATAGGAAACATTTTATGGAACTATTACGAAGATATAATGTAGTATATTGGAATTTGTTAATTTGATAATTCACGACTATAACTTCTACATACCTATAAAAGAGGAATACAACAAACCATGGGATCTTTACTCTAACACAAAACACACAAATACAACACACACATACAAACCACACACATTCACTTATTACAATCACTCATCATAATATGTATTACATTAACTGTGGATTTTTGTAATTGGCTTTAGAATTATTTAATTGTTATTAGATAATGTTCATTGTAATAGCGTTAAAATCCTTAATGAAAAAATAAATACATAAATAAATTTGATTTAAAAGAAAAAATCGCAGCTCTAATACTAAATTCCAGGGAGAAAATCGAGGATTACAAACATATGGAGAACGGCTTCAGGTCATGTGACAACTCATCCTCTTAAGGTACAGATTTTATTAGGTATTCTTAATTATGTATTTTTTTAAATAAAGTAAAAGGTACTTTATACATGCTAAATAATAAAGAAATAGTCCTTACCGTTGGCGCGGCAAGCGGGCTAGACCCTGAGCTGCTGCTGCGGCTGGGCAGCGCGAGATGCGTCGCGGTTGTGTGGTGCGGCGCTGCATGGCGTTTGCTCGTGCACCTTGAGTATGGAGGCCAGCATGTCCGTCTGCCGGCTCTGCAGGGCCGGGGTTGCTGATCTGCTTGCACCAGGATCTGCGGAGTCAGCAGCGCACCTGCTTCTGCCCTGGCCGGTGCCAAAACAAAAGTACACCTATAGACATCTAGTTGCTCGCGTTTCATCACAAAAACACAACTAAAAACATGTCAGCTTACTAAATACAACCTCGAGGGAATTGAAGTATGGACAACCCTCAATTCACTAGATCGGACCAAATTCCAGTGAATATGTAATATGATTTGATATTGAAATGTACGTTAACACGGCGATACTGAAAGAACTTACCTTGCCATGATGGGTCTGCGCCTCTGGTCGGAGCAACAGCTCCTGGGACGGTTGTGAGGTATATTCATGAACGTTTTGCATGAAGTCATTAGGAATTGAGGAGACACTGTACATCAACTTAATATTCTACATGTATACAAACGTTCGACAAAACTCAAAATAAATAATCACCTCAAAACCTTGAATTATCCTCATCTCCCTATCGCACTTTCCTTCCTTCCTCTAATTCCATTTTCCGGTGTCATATTTCCAGTGTATTAGGGCCTTCCTTTTCTCCAACAACCCTCCCGTTTAAAACATGACTATTCGCAACACGTCGCTACTAAATCGCAGTTAACGTTGAAAAATGCATTTCATACACCTCTGATTTATCGCAAAAATATTGTAAAGTCTCATTTCCAAAACGTGGTAAAGATAGTCACTGAGGTTTGTTCCCCTTTTAAATCAACATTTAAATATGGCGTCCCGTTTGTAACAGTTATGACATCTCGACTCCCTGTTTTTTGACATTCTTAAAGCATTGGAAAAACAGTCAAAATGGAAAATAATATATGAAATTAATGTTGGAAGCTAAATCACACTTTGTAGTTATTCATTATAAAACTATTTAAATGAAAACACTTTAGTTTTTAACTTCTTTTTTAAATTTTTTTATTAAAAACCTCCCGACCAGGTCCATCGAAAACAATCACGTGTCTCTTTGTCAAGGGTATCAAGAAGGAATTCATTCTTGTACCCTTGACAATGAGACACGTAGTGTTGTTTCGTGAAACATCCACGGTTCAAGGGGAGGTTTTAAATAGGCAAAAAAATTTAAAAAAGTATCGTTAGAGAAAAAAAAACAAAGTGTTTTCCATTTTAAATAGGGTAATACAATAATAATTAATACAATATTTTATGTTGTGTTGGATTAGTATACACATTATAAAAACATAACCAAAACTCGATTATAACTAAAAATAACCGAACTTCTTCTTAAAACTTTTTTGCCCGGGTTGGATTTTTACAGTATTTGATAAAGTATGTCCGGTAAAATTTAGTTTTTTTCTATCCCACCCTCATTGTAAAACGCATTTATAAAAATGGAGTCGGCATTTGATCGATTTGACAACATCGTACTCAAATTTCTTTATGGGTTGAAAATAGCTTAAAATTGGAAAACCCCCAAAAATGTTATTTGTAAGTCCTGTTAATACAATATTATTAAATTGTATATTGAATTGACTTGGTATCAAAATCAAAAAAACCTATTAAAACTTGATTCTACAGCTTGCCAATGGAAACATCTTGAACATCAATGTACAACACCGCAAGGCCACCGCCCGTCGCACTGTTGACGCGACGAAACTTGCTGACTAGTAAACCGGGAGGATATAGATTTGTCATTATTTCTGTGGTGAAATCGGGTTCGAATGTAAAAAACGTTTAAATGTGGTAGCAAATAATTACAACCGACATTATTTAGTAGCCGGGGTTTAAAAACGGAGGTGATGAAACATCCTTAATCCTTGTAACTTGATGCAACTCTAATTTGAAATAACTAAGGATTGGTTGAAAGATATTAGCTTTAAAGCAATAAGCCTGCCCTTGTACACTCAGCTATGTTTCCTACACATGAAGTTTTAAATAAATAAATAAATAATCAAAACATAAATCGTGCACCTTGAGTATGGAGGCCAGCATGTCCCGCTGCCGGCTCTGCAGGCCGGGGTTGCTGATCTGCTGCACCAGGTGCTGCGGAGTCAGCTCGCCCTGCTTCAGCCCTGCCGGTGCCAAAACAATAGTAACCTCTAGACTCTAGATGCTCGCGTTTCATCACAAAAACACAACTAAAAACATCAGGTTATTATCAACCTCGAGGAAGTATGGACAACCTCAAGAAAAGATCGGACCAAATTCAGTGAATATGAATATGATTTGATATGAAATGTACTTTAACTCGGCGATACTGAACGGCTTACCTTGCATGATGGTCTGCGCCTCTGGTCGGAGCAACAGCTCCTGGGACGGTTGGAGGTTATTCATGTACGTTTGCAAGTCATTAGGAATTGGAGACACCTGTAATCAATTATATTTCTACATGTATACATGTTCGACAAACACTAAATATTACCTCTCCTCAAACCTTGAATTCATCCTCTTCCCTATCACTTTCCTTCCTTCCTCTATTCCATTTTCCCGTGTCATATTTCAGTGTATTAGGGCCTTTCTTATCACCTCCGTTTAAAACCTGACTATCGCAAACGTCCTACTAAATCGCAGTTAAGTTTGAAAATGCATTTCATCACCTCTGATTATCGCAAAAATATTGTAAATCTCATTTAAAACGTGGTTAAAGATAGTCAGAGGTTTGTTCCCCTTTTAAATCACATTTAAATATGGCGTCCCGTTTGTAACAGTTATGACATCTCGACTCTTTTTTTGACATTTTTAATGCATTGAAAAACAGTCAAAATGGAAATAATATATGAAATTAATGTTGGAAGCACTCACTTTGTAGTTTATCATTATAAACTATTTAAATGAAAACACTTTGTTTTTAACTACTTTTTTAAATTTTTTTATTAAAACTCCCGACCGGTTTCGAAACAACACGTGTCTCTTTGTCAAGGGTACAAGAATGAATTCATTCTTGTACCCTTGACAAAGAGACACGTGTTGTTTCGAAACCGGTCGGGAGTTTTAATAAAAAAATTTAAAAAAGTAGTTTAAAAAACAAAGTGTTTTCATTTAAATAAGGAAATAATATAATAATAATACAATATTTTATGTTGTTTTGGATTAGTATCACATTATAAAAACATAATAAAACTCGATTATAACTAAAATAACGAAATGTCTTAAAACATTTTTGCCGGGTTGGATTTTTACAGTATTTGATAAGTAGTCCGGTAAAATTAGTTTTTTCTATCCCACCCTCATTGTAAAACGCATTTAAAAATGGCGTCGCATTTGATCGTTTGAAGGAAACATCTTGAAATCATTGACAACACCGCAGGCCGCCGTCGCACTGTTGCCGGACGAAACTGCTGACTAGCTAACCGGAGGATAGATTTGTCATTATTTCTGTGGTGAAATCGGTTCGTTGTAAATATCGTTTAAATGTGGTAGCAAATTACAACCGACATTTAGTTATCCGGGTTTTAAACGGAGGTGATGAAACATCTCCTTAATCTTGTAAATGATGCAACTTAATTTTGAAATAACTAAGGATTGGTTGAAAGATATTGCTTAAAAGCAATAAGCCTGCCCTTGTACACTCGCTATGTTTCCTACACATGAAGTTTTAAATAAATAAATAAATAATCAAACATAAAAAGGAGATGTTTTACAAGTGGTGGCCTTGATCAGTCTCAGGTCAAAAATATAAAAACGCCTATTGGAATTACCCTATTTTTGTAGGCCTTACAATTTTTTGATCTTATTTAACCCATTGGCAGACTAAGTATTGGTGTGAAGGGTGTCTGGAGATCGAAGGTTAACTTGTTGATTAAAATATAATGCCGCCTTTTTAACTCCTGCATCACACCTGTTCTCCTCTAGGTAGGACACAAAATACCTAGACTTTTGAGTTTTGAGAATAAGTGTCTTAGAAGAATGTTAGGTGTGCGGTGGTTCGACTTTCTGTGACACACAGAGGTGAGCCAACAGACACAGAGACTTTTGGTGTCTACCATCATCCAGCGAAGGCATTTAGCTGGCTGCGTATGCCTCCCGAGAATCTTAACCATGCTTGCCTATTTTACAAGACATGTTTTCATGACCCATTTTAAAATGTTCTATTTTCTGATTTGTAGATAATTGTAGCTGCCCATATCTTGATGGGTGATATTGGAATATAAAACAGATGGATAGTGGGAAATTTGCCTCACCTGATAGTGTCTACTGGAATGATTGACATTGCCTGACATCATCTTGTTGGGATGCTCCTGTTGGCGATTTTGCTGGAAATATTTATAATTTTCAGTCAATTTTATAACTCCACAATTTCACATTTCGGGTAAAAACATTCATATTTCAGATAATTTTCAATAAGAGAATTATCAGGGGAATTCCAAGAAAAATGTCGCATATTATTGTTGTTCCTTATGTTAAGAGCATACCACACCACGTGACTCTCGCGGGCGCTTTCCCATACAAATGTATTCCTCGATTTTCTCCCTGGAATTTAACATTAGAGCAATGATTTTTTCACACATTTTAGATATCGACCAGAAGCGTGTCTGTATCGTCTTATTTTTTTTTATCAATTATGTATCTCCTTTAACAAATAAAATATTTTTAAAAAAGACGATGCAAACACGCATCTGGTCATTTTCTAAAACGTGCGAAAAAGTCACTGCTCTAATGTTAAATTCCAGGGAGAAAATAGAGGAATATGTTTGTATGGGAAAGCGGCCGCGAGTCACATGGTGTGTTATGCTCTCCAGCATATGAAGTTATAAGACCATGGTTGTTTGCACGGAACAAAATATCCAACATAAGAGAAGTCAATTTTCACTAAAATTGGCTTTTTTATGTGAAATAATTGTTAAAGTATATTACCTGCGCCTGGAAAACTTTGAAGAGCATGTCCTGAGGTACCGAGGGAGCCTGGTGCTGCGCCTCCATGGCTGCCTGGTCAGCCTGCTGAGACTTGCTCAGCATCTAGACAACACACCAACCGCATTGTAATAAGACCCACAAAACGTCACAATTATGTAGAAGCATCTAGATGTTACCACTATGTTAAAAAGAGCTATATGGAAGGCAGTGGATTGGCTTGGAGAGTACTTCAAATATCTAATAAATTTCTGGGCTATTTTTCCCTTTCTATAAAAGCGCAGTCTACTGTCACCGCCGGCAGTTGATTCAGGACCACTAACGAAGTATTATCCAGTACTTACCTGTCTATACATGGAGTAACAAAACTCGTAGTACAACCCGAAAACTGGTGAATCTACATCATATTTGGACATTTGGAGTCGATTGTGTAATTTGTAAAAAATTTTCGGAAAAAAAACCTACTCAATTTTCTCGAAAACTATGGGTCAAATAAAAATAAAAAAATTCTACAAAATCGACTCCGAATATGACGTAGATTCCCCTTGTACATGGAGTTTTGCTACCCAATGGGGATACTTCACTTTACGAGGTAACTTTTATGAGGACAAGTCTATTGGTAAATCCATAGACAATAGGTTATGAAATTTATACAGTAGGTTAAGATAGGTTGGGTTTAATTAAATAATTTAAATCAAATAGCTATTAAAAAGCAATATCCTTAATAGGTTATGAAATTTATACAGTAGGTTGGTTAATGATAGGTTGGGTTAAATAAAATAAATTTAAAATCAAATAGCTTTTAAAAAGCGAAATTTATTAACAGTAGGTTAAGATTTTTAAATCCAACCAATCACAGTTTTGCCCATTTCACTGTATGAGTACGTGTATTGTGATGCAATATATAAATTGTGTTTAAGCATACAGTATTTAGTAGGCCATTCTAATATCTGTATTTATTGTTGACAACTCTTGATGAAGTATAGAAGTAGGAATAGCGATGTGATTACCTGCAGGAGGCTCATGGGCTGTTGCTGGGATTTTGACAGGGGGCCGTTACTGCCGGGCATGGCTTGGGCCATCTGAAAATACAAAACAATTACAAGTAAACATAAGAGCTGAGGGATGGATCCCACCTCCACCCGCGACTGTAAGTCCTTGGGGACTCTCTGTCAGTCAGGCTATTTTATTTTATTGTTTTTACGCCCATAGGGCTTTTACATAGACATTTTTAAATGATTACACAGTAGGTAGCTATTGATTACTGCCAGAGATGGCATCCAGACACTGTTCCCTAAAATGCACTAGATTTGTGTTGAAAACATCAATATTGTTAGTATACTTGTTAGCCAGTGCGTGCATTCGTCGTATAGGTGAGTTTGCACTGTAATTGGTCGATGATTGGCTACAGTAAAATAGTGCATTACTATGGGTAAATCGACCAGGCACTCGTATACTAATTAAATTTGTTAGTTGACAACAATCAAACATAGATTTTAATACTTTGAACAGAAAGAGTAAATCATTTAATATTCTTCTATTTCCTAATGTTTGTATATTCAAAAAGTTATAATTTATGTTTACAATGGAAATATTTAATTTAAAATTAATAAAGCGCAAAAATTTATGTTGGACTCTTTCAATGTTCTTTACGTGAACCCTGTAATAAGGAGACCCAAATGACCGAATTATATTCAAGCTGACTTCTTACTAAAGATAAAGCTGACTTCTTACTAAAGATATATACAAAATTTTCATAGTTTTCATAGATTCGAAATTTTTTATTGTCCTTTTTATGCAGGACTTAATTTTTTTTTTGTAGGACAGAGCAAGAGAGCGACAGCATCGATTAAGTCAAAAGAAAATCACGATGCCGCCACCCTTACCATCCCCCAGTGTCTCCGTATTGAAATACATTTTTTCCAGAGCTAAAATGCATGTCTAGTGAGTAACTAGACACCATACACGGCAGTATTCTTCAAATATGGAATGTCACTTCTCTGAAATTCTTTTTCGAAGATAAAAGTACAACAATGTGTTGTCAAGTAGTGTCTTACCATCTTCTTGAAGGAGATGACGTCGTCGTTGTGCGGCGGCTGGTGCGGTGGCTGGTGCGGCGGCTGGTGCTGCTGCATGGCCCTGTGCTGCTGCAGGTGCTGCTGCTGCGGGTGGTGCTGCGGGTGCGGCGGCTGGTGCTGCGGCACACCGCCCAGCATCCGCGCCTCCAGCTCCTCCAGGCTGTGGATGTTGCTCGGCATCTCTGGAGAATCACCCAATCCAATAAATCAAAGAGAAATTTCACTATATGTTGGGTATGTTCATATTTTTTTTTACGGCGGCCTCCGTAGCGTAATGGTTAAGACGCTGGACTCACGAAAGGAGGTTCCGGGTTCGATTCCCAGTGAGAACACAAAAATTAAAAGTAATTTTTCTCAAGTCTGGGTGTTTGTGACGTTGGTCCCCTCTGTACATGTTCTACAGTTGCATGCGCATGAAGCTGCAAGATGGTTGTTGTCTAGCCTCCTGCATACTTACCTACTTTACTTAGTGAAAATCAGATACAAAAACACTTTTACCTACTTTTTATTGCTATACCTACAAAATTTTATAATATATTCTAACTCATAATTAAAATCAAAATCTGTTTATATTTCTAATCAGGGGTTAGAATTCTCCAACCGCTTGGTAGCTACAGGAAGAGTTGAGATTTAGCCTTTTTGTACAGCGCTCTTGAGGCGATTTTTCGCAAAAACCGCTTTATAAATTGTCCAAATAATGAATAAAATAGTTTACACCTGCGTTGTGCAAGCAGGTAAGCGTCGGACATTTCTTTTTCCCACATTTTTTGATTAAGAAACTACGATAGACGCAAGATAGTGGTGCTGGTGCTGGCGGGCTTCTGGTGGTACGAGTAGTAACAGCATCTCCAGCAGGGAGTTGGTGGCCGGCGTGGTATAGTGGTGCTGGTGACTGGCGGCTTCTGGTGGTAGTGGTGCTGGGCACCGGACTGCTGCTGGCCTGGGCGGGCTGCAGCATCTCCAGCAGGGAGTTGGTGGCCGGCGTGGTGCTGGCCGCGGGGAGATGGGGGCGAACAGGTGGGGGGACTAGGATAGACGCAATATACATAACATCTCATTACGAGGATGTGGCTACACATTACACATACCCATGGCGGGCTTCTGGTGGTAGTGGTGCTGGGCGGACTGCTGCTGGCCGCGCTGCAGCATCTCCAGCAGGGAGTTGGTGGCCGGCGTGGTGCTGGCCGCGGGGGAGATGGGGGCGAACAGGGGGGGGAACATATACATCTCATTACGATAGACGCACATACCCATGCGGGCTTCTGGTGGTAGTACATCTCATTATCTCGAGCAGGGAGTTGGTGGCCGGCGTTGGTGCTGGCCGCGGGGGAGATGGGGCGAACAGGTGGGGGGACTAGGATAGATTACATCTCATTACGAGGATGTGGCTACACATACCCATGGCGGGCTTCTGGGTGGTAGTGGTGCTGGGCGGACTGCTGCTGGCCGCGCTGCAGCATCTCCAGCAGGGAGTTGGTGGCCGGCGTGGTGCTGGCCGCGGGGGAGATGGGGGCGAACAGGTGGGGGGACTAGGATAGACGCAATATACATCTCATTACGAGGATGTGGCTACACATTACACATACCCATGGCGGGCTTCTGGTGGTAGTGGTGCTGGGCGGACCTGCTGCTGGCCGCGCTGCAGCATCTCCAGCAGGGAGTTGGTGGCCGTGGGCCGCGGGCGGACTGCTGGCTGGCCGCGCTGCAGCATCTCAACTACATTAGGGAGTGGTGGCCGGCGTGGTGCTGGGCCGCGCGCTGCAGCATCCGGGGGGGGGCGGGGAGATGGGGGCGAACAGGTGGGGGGACTAGGATAGACGCAATATACATCTCATTACGAGGATGTGGCTACACATTACACATACCCATGGCGGGCTTCTGGTGGTAGTGGTGCTGGGCGGACTGCTGCTGGCCGCGCTGCAGCATCTCCAGCAGGGAGTTGGTGGCCGGCGTGGTGCTGGCTTTGGGGGAGAGGTGGGGCGAACAGGTGCAAGGGGATGTGGCTACACATTACACATACCCATCGCCGCTCGGGATGCTGATGGATGGCTCTGGAAACACACATCTCAAACACACTCAATTAAGCGAGCTGTACATTCCCCTAGAGATTTCAGCCAACTTAAAACACATTCATAACAAAGTGGAAAATGGTATTGATACCATTGTTTTGGTGATTATTACAGTATGATTGGAATGACGCCTTGACATTTAGATGTGACATTAAGTCGTAAGTATTAACAGACAAATGAGGCCATTAGGAGCAAAGGCAGCAATCTAAAATTAGGTCTTTATTGGCACTATTAATCCCTCATCGATATTGTAATATGGATTCCATAAACTGCCTCCAATCGGATGCAAGTACCCGTACATCTTTTATATTCTCCATATACATGGAGTAACCAAACTATTAGTACAACCCGAAAACTGGTGAATCTACATCTTCGAGAGTCAAATGTGTAATATGACTTTTTAATCTGAGCTTGAAAAAAAAAAAAAAATTCTCATTAAAGCTTTCATTAGTACCTACCTAAGATTAAGTAAAATTGCACAAATTCTTATTAAAAAATATGGTTTTTATTTTGTTTTATTTTATATATACTATTAATTTTACACAATTTGCTAAAATCACACTCAATTTTCTCGAAAACTAGAGGTCAATTCAAAAATTTTTTTCTTCAAAATCAACTCCAAATATGACGTAGATTCACTGGTTTCCCGCTTGTACATCGAGTTTTGTTAAACCATGTATAGGGAGCAGATATGGAATGATGACGATTAATTTCTTATAATTTTAAAATGGATTTTTTACAATGAAATAATTCCTAATAACAAATACCTAATGTACTAACCGTTAATGATGTTGGCCAGTAGGTGTTCCGGTGCATCTATGTTGGGCGCCGTGGCGGCCGGCGTGGGGCTCTCCCTCCGGAACCACTGGCTGAACCGACTGCTGCCCGGCAGGACCTCGTCGGAGCCACCGTTCTATAGACACACTCGTGTAATGAGAACGTGAGACATGGGAGGGCAAGAATGTAGTTGATTAAGTTAATTGGTTTGTACTCACGGGAAGTAGACCAGGGATGGTGTCCAATTTGAGGAAATCTTCCAGGTTGAAGTCGGAAGATGTGGAAATACCGCCAGCATCATCATTCTGTTTTCCTGAGATTTCCTCTTTTTGCGATGGGAAGTTATTCTCCTGGAAAAATATTATTTTCAGTGAAAAATTAGAACAATAAAGTACTAATTTTGGTGTTTTAAAAATGACATTCTTGACTAAAAGGCACAACTGTTCTAAATGATCACATATATTTCAAACTATTGTCTAGGGAAATAAATGTAACTGATTGAAGTTAATGCATTTTCAAGAAAAAAAATTCGGGATAACGAAAGGTGGTGGCAAAATTAAAACAGATAGTGTTTTTCTGGGTTATTATGCCGTGTTTGTGGGCTTTGTGTTGCCGACGTTTCGGAGCACATTGCAGTGTCCATCTTCAGGGCTGAATTCAGCCTAATATTCAGTTAAATATTGGGGGTTTTCTTAATCGAATATTATTTTTTATTTTTTTGAGCACCTGAAAATACTATGTAAATTGGACAGTTTAAAACAATAAAACGAAAATCGCCTTTTTTCAGATTCGACAGTATACGTTGGGACCGTCGATATTATGAAAATTCTAGGGAATTGTTTTTCTTTTCCGTGAAAAACCGATTTTTTCAGCCTCCTTTTGGGTGCGTCGTGTATGTGGTCCCATGTTCAAAGTATAGAGTGAATCACAATATCTAATAATATTTATAGCCTTGGTACACCTCTTAAGTGTATACAACATTTGGTATGTTACATCGTAGCGTTTCTATAACCCATTTATTTTTATTTATTGTTCAAATTAATATAGCTATGAAAATAACATAGGGTAAAAGATACATATATATTTAATAATAACATTTCTACCTCTATAATAGAATTTTAAAGCCCTTTAGAGAGAGATTTAGGTACGCTGTTAAGATTAATAGAAGACATTTCGTCTGTGTTTGGGACTTGTCATGAATGTCAGATCCGTTTATCTGACACGAGCACACTACGTTGGTTCCCACATGAAGCACTATGTATATATACTAGGTACTTATGCTATGGAAGATAGTAAAGTGGCAGACAGTTCACCTTGTTGGGGGTTTTGCCGGGTATGGGAGAGGACGCCGTGACGGAACTCTGTCCCTCCCTTTCCTCACCAAACTTATCTGATTTTTTCTAAAAAGCATCAAATAAAAAAACGTTAAAACCAACGTAAATTCATTGATCTATCACCAGACTAAAAAGATTCATACGCTTAGCAGTTGATTCTATACACATTCTGCAGCATAGGAAATTAAATTGTTATTGTTATAAGTCTTAGATATTTTGCTTGTAATACTACCTAGAACCAATAAATATATCGACGGCACGTATACTGTCGAATCTGAAAAAGGGCAATTTTTTTTTATTTATTATTTTAAACTGCCCAATTTTACATAATATTTTCAGGTGGTCAAAAAAAAAAAAAAATCGATTAAAAAAAACCCAAAATTTAAGAGGAAAAAATATATTTCTTTACTACCTTAATTATTATGTAAATTGGACAGTTTAAATACAACGAAAATACAAAAAGAAAAGAAACGCATTTTTTCAGATTCGACAGTATACGTTGGGACCGTCGATATATTTTTGTAAATAATATTTTTTTTGTTTTTATTTTATTTAAATTTGCATTTTTTTTATTTTTGTCGTATTTACCTACTACTAACTAAAACCTATATACCTACGAAATAAAAACACAAATTGTCAGCTACATAAGGAAATGGTATGACTACATAGAAAATAGTATTTTAAGCAATCTGTTTTCAATCAAAGCCTTTTGCGATATATAATTATTTCAACAAAATTATTACCAATCCAAATCACAGATGGGGCGAACCATGTAATAACGCAACTGTCTTTGAACAAGAATTTCAGAGAAGTTACATTCCATACGTTCACTACGTCATCAATAGGCATCTACGTCATCACTAGACATCTACATCACGCGTGTATTGCCCTAAGTGCTGGAGTCTTTAGACGGTGGAATTTGATAATAAGAGGTGTTAGAAAAGTTACTTATGTATGGAAGTGAAGCGTGGTGTTGGAAAAAGAAGGATGAAAGTAGACTGAGTGCTGTTGAAATGCGATCTCTCAGGGCGAATGTCAGGTAAGACTATTATTATTATTATTATTATTTAATATTAGGCGAGCAGCTTAAAGCTGATATGCCTAAATCGGACAGTTTAGTTAGGTTTAAACTTGTCCAGTCCATTCTTAAACCCGTTCACACTATTCGCAATGACCAGCTCCTGCGGTAGCCCGTACTATGTATGATAGGTGTACAAATTTCGAAATTAGAGCAGAGTGCAAGGCTGAGATAAGCATTATCGACAAAATTAAGAAAGGGCTTTTACGATGGTTTGGTCATGTGGAGCGAATGAGTGATGAAAGAACGGCTAAAAGAAGTTTAAATGCAAGTGTGCTTGGATGTAGAAGGCGAGGAAGGCCGAGAAAGACATGGCATGAGCAAGTACGACAAGTACTTGAAAGTGGACATGTGAAAAGTCGGAATAATCGGCGTATGTGCATGAGAAGATGTATGAATGTAGAGGAAGCAAAGGAAGTATGTCAGGACTAAGTGGTATGGCGTTCTATCCTCTCTGCCTACCCCTACGAAAAAATGGCGTGATGGTTAGTTAGTTAGAAATTAACCATAGGAAGCGTAGATTTTTAAAAAAATTGTGAGGAAACGCTCCTTCTATTGAATTCTTGTTCAATGGCAACTGTGATGTTTTTTTTTCCACCTTGAAGATACATGAGATACAAAATATTGTAAATGAATAGTTCAACGTGGATTTTGCCCACTGAAGAATTCACATAGTAAAACTAAATAAATACTGCACTCACGGATGGCGGCTCCTTGTCTGGTTGGCCGCCACGGCGCTGGGCGTCCTGCCGCTGCCGGCCGAGCGGCGCGTGGGCCGCACGCGCGGGCGGGGCTCGCCCCCGTTGGGCGGCGCCGGGGCGGGCGCGGCGGGGGCGGCGTTGGCAGCCTCGCCGCCGGACTTGGCGTTGGAAGGCTCGTCGAAGCCGCGCAGCTCGATGGTGTCATGCTGGGGATGTTGGGCCGCCGCTGTACCTGAAATATTTTGCAATAATCAATTATTTATTGACTTCTGTATTTCTCTGAGTCTCTATCGGCAAGATTCTAATTGTCAGAAACTTAGTCTATTTGTCAAAAAATCAGTAAGATGAAAAGAGCTATACAGAGAACTGACCCATTAAGAAGAAGCAAGGAATTAAAAATATACATACCACTCCGGTTCTTCATCCTTATCAAATCTTCTATTATTATAGCGATTGTTATTGTTGTTATTGCTTCGCCTATTGTCATCTCTGAAAAAGGATTCTTTCATTAACTTCTACATAAATATGTAAAAATACAAAAAATCAACAAAAGTTAGTAGCAGGCATTTTTTTTAAATTGAAAAACCAGTAAGGTTTTGACTATCAGTCGTCCTATCCATGTAGACATTCAATTTATAGTGAATCATAAATGTTCTAATGAGAGGTTTGGAATTTTTTCAATTTGGAATAGGACCAGAGCAGAGGTCACCTGTATAATATTTACAGGTTGGTATAAAGTTTCATAGTAACGTTTATCGATCTTGTATTGAAATCCATAGAAAATCGTTGATCTCAATATTGGTGATCCTTACTTCGTATTTATTCAAAAGTTCATTTAGAAAATACCATCGGTTTTAAGACACATTTTCAATATTAATGTCTCATTTTTGTTTTGCAGGAGAGGTAAATAAAACTGACCTGTCCCTGCGATCGGAGAAGCGCGAGTCTCCAATCTCCCGTTCGCGGTCCATCCTGTCTCGGTCGTTCCTCCCCTTGTCAGAGTTCCCGTACATGTCGCGCCCAAACGAGCGGCGCTCGTACCTGCGGATAAGCGCGCTCGTCACATTACACGGAAATATATCCTCGATACGATGTGCTCTTAGATGGTTTACTATTAATTGATTTAAGGCGATTCAAACCATCACTATTATGGGGGATATTTGGATAAGGATAGAGAGAGGAAAAGGAAGATAAAAGAAGAGTAAAGAGGTGAACAATGTCATCTGATTAGAGAATATGTGAAAGCACAGATTAGTATTTAAAATGGCCGAGACAAACTGACAGATTTTAGAAAGTCCTTTAGCTCCGAGATAGCATATATTGATAGCGATTGTTGTTATAGAACAATCACAAATCGTAGTTATAGAACAATCACAAATTGTAGTTATAGAACAATCACAAATTGTAGTTATAGAACAATCACAAATTGTAGTTATAGAACAATCACAATTTGTAGTTGTAGGAGTGTGGAGGATTACCTGTCGTCACCCCTCTCCCGGGGAGTCCGGTAGGGGACGTGGTCGCTGGCGTCGCCCACCTCGCTGCCCCCCCTTTCCCACGGCACCATCTCGCGAGCCATGAACCTTCCGGAGCCGATGCGGCGACCCCCGTCACGTGAATCTACAAACCAATTACATATTATATAACGTACTCTTTTACCGAGCCATGCCTGCACATTTCAGCTCCCAGAAATGATGATTTAATGACCAATGAAGAAAAAAACCAATAAATTTAAATGACAAATTAAAAATCATTCAAATGAAAAAACTTTGTTTGAACTCCCGACCGGTTTCGAGACAACACGTGTCTCTTTATCAAGGGTACAAGAATGAGTAAGATTAATAAAAAGTAGTTAAAAACAAAGTTTTTCATTTAAATAGTTTATAATGAATAACTACAAAGTGAGTGCTCCTAACATAAATTTCATAAAAATCATTTGCATATTATCCAATAAGTTATTTTACAGAACCAAGGTATTTTAGGAGGAATAGAATCGCTTACTCATGTCAGACTTGCCATCCCTGTCGTAGGAGATGGGGCTGTCGGGGCGCAGGCGCGTCTCCCGGAGGCCGGGGCCCAGGGCGCCCCCCGCGCCGCCGCCTCCCGCCACTACGAAGCAGCCCGAGTTGAAGCTCCGGCGCTGCGGCGACAGCACGATGCCCTCGCTCTCCTTGCGGATGCGCTCGCGGGGGTCGCCCGAACGTCGCTGCACCAATTATTTAAGTTATTTATTTACAAAGAAATCAACAGCTATGAGAGGATGCGCTGTCAAATGACCGCAGCCGTTTTCCCATACGATCATAGTCCTAGATTTTTGCCCAGAAATGTCATCAGTGGTCACAAACTTTTTAGAGAAAAGAGTCGGATTTTTTTTTTTTTTAACCTGGAGGGCCAAAAGAAAACAAATTTTAAAGACAGCACTTATACCTTGAACAGTCGATGCAGATAAGTTCACAGCCATAAAATCCTTTTTTTATCAAGACATATTTCCTCAAAAGGGCAAAACAAATTCTTTAAAATTAATATACCATAAATATGAATGTTTATATGCAGAAATCGGGAATTTTGGGGAGTTCCGGGTGAAAATCAACCTGTATGTTGGTGACCACTGCATTAGAGAAATGATTTTTAAACACTTTTTAGATATCAACCATTAGAGTGTTTGCTGTCATATTTTTTTGATAATTTATTTTATAAAGGATATAAATACATTATTGGACAATACAAACACACTTCTGGTCGATATTTATTTATTTATGAATTATAAATCAACAGCCATGAACATAATATAAAGTATACAATATAAGTGAGCTGATCATGAGGCCAATTACAGATTTTAAAAAAGTGGGTTCGTGTGATATCTAAAACATGTAAAAGACTTGCAATCATAAAGGTTTCTGCTAAAATACTTAGCAATTTTCTCAATGGATGACAGAGAGTGTTCACATGTGAAGCGTCGCGCCATTTTATTGTATATTGGCAGATATGGATATCAAATACTAGGTGAAATGGGGAATGTTGTAATACATCAAGTGGCCACTTAACCCAGCCAATGACAGGTCATAAGCCCTGTAAACGCCTAGATATCCATATTCCCTTCCAAATTTCTCGTCTCTGTTGAGATGTCAAAATGTAAATGAATCATTACTCTAGTGCTTCATTCCAGGGAGAAAATCGAGGACTACGATTGTATGTCGAAACAGTCGCTGGTCACGTGACAGCTATTTTTCATAAACAATTTTACTATTCAAATAATGAGCAAGAAAATTTCATTTTACAAATCAAGAGAAAGATTGAAAAAGTCACAATTGCAATGAATGCACGTTCATCTAATCACTTGAAAAATAAATAACCGTTCGCTCAAGAGCATTTCACCTTTTTAATAGACAATCTCACAATACGCAATTTAGAATAATCAAAATTCTACACAAAATTAATTCTTTTGATGTGGTCAAATCGCAACCCAAATCATGTTTAGGATCCACAGTCAGAGTTATAACATGGTAAACATCTCACCTTGTCTCCGAGCATGTCTCTGCCGCGGTCGTCATCGTTGGGAGTTTCACTCCGTTTCTTGTTTCCATCCCAAGAAGTGACCGAACTGAAAATTCATTATAATATTACTGTACGGTACAGTCATTAGTTAACATCTGGATTCATAGTGTAAATTCATTCAATCTTATTATAAAATTAGAGCCTTATAAAGAAAAAACAATTTGCTTTTTTTATTGTTTTATTTGATCAATATTCAAACCTTAGAAAAATGTTGCCAGCTTACTGTTACTTTTTTCTAAAATATATTGACGTTTTATATGTGTATTAATACATGGATTAACTAAACTCGTAGTACAACAAGAAAACTGGTGAATCGAATATTTGGAGTCGAATGTGTATAATAATCGAATGATATAACAATATCAATAAAACATAATTTTTTGTTTAGCGTAAAGTAGCAGATTCTCCCATAAAAATACTAAATCACGAAAGTGCTTGGTAAAAATGTTACTTTTCTACGTTTTTAAAAGCATATACCAATATCTACTAAAACGATTACATAAAAAAACATTAAATTAATTAAATAAAACACTTTGTTTTTAAGACCACTTGAATTTATTTAAGCACTACTATAGTTTCGGAAAACAAAACCTAGAAATTAAAAAAAACTTAAATTCGGAAAAAACATTGAAGTGTTTTATTTAATTAATTTTATCATGTTATTCCACAACGTTAATGCCAACTCAATAAATAATATAAAAAAACATTAACTGTCAGATCAGCCAAACGTCGCACCGACCATTCAATATTCCATATAGTTATGGATTAATACGGGACAGTTCAGATGGCGGCATTCCTCACTGTACCTGTATATCTCAGGCAGGCAGTCGGGCCGTCGCTTGGACAGCGGCAGCGAGCGCATCTCCAGCAGCTGGTCGCGCGTGGTAGCGCCGCAGCTCGCGTGGGGGCGCCTCGCCCTCGCCGCCCTCCGCGCCCCCCCCGCTCCGCCGCCCTCGCCCTCTGCCGCGCGCCGCAGCGCCGCCACGGCCGCCTCCGAGGGCAGCTCATCGCCTGGAGAACAAGAGAGAGAGACGCGATTACATTTCGTACAAAATATCACTTTTATCTGCTGTTCAATTCAGGTTTCTGCTGCTATCTTATCTATCGCGATTTTATATCCTGAATTTGGCTTTAAATGATAAATTTTGTTTCATTATATTGCATTTAATTGCACAGAAAAAATCATGCACAGGCTATTTTGTGTTTTATTAAAAACTAAGACGGTAAGTTTTTTTTTCAACTCATAATCATATAAAAAAAACTGCATATTATAAAATATATCCTGAATAATATTGACAAGGCCCAAAACCTAACTGAAGAATTTCTACTACTACTACTACTACTTCCCCTTATCCGCACCCAATGGTGCACTGCATCGGTAACACCAAGTGCAGTGATTCTTGATCATTTTATTACATGAAGGTAAGATGATCAGTCATACGCTTCAGTACCAGTCCAAGGTATCACACATGAAATATTAATATGAAAAATCACACGTAAATAAATATTTCATGTTGACCCCCTACGGGAATCGAACCCGCGACCTCATGCACGGTAGCCAAATACGCTACCACTATGCTACGAGGCGAATTTCTAGTTAGCAAAAATAAATTTTCTTGTACGAGATTTTGAATGAAATTCAGCTTGAAATATGTCAAATTACTTGTGATTAAGAGTTCATTTCATGAAAGTATTCCAATTGCTTCAGTTATTTTGAAGAGGACCATCAAAATAAATAAAATGGATGTGGTCTAGCAGATTAGTGGCGAATTAGGGTCCCCCACTCAACCACAGATTGTTTCCTAGACACAAGAAGTTTTTCATAATATTTGAAAGTAGTCCCAAAATCGAAATTAATATTTTCGTATACATAATAGTAGAACAAATCGGAACTGTTCAAGATATGTAATTTTTTAAATTTTCGATCTCTTAATGCTAGCTAATCTCTATTTGCTTATTTTGGTTTATAGCCTCCTCAATTTTTTTTATTTGAAAAAAAAGATCGCAGTTTGTCAAAAAGAATCGCGACCGGTTTAAATTCCAGTGGAGCACTTACACCAGCGAATCCTTTTCCTTAGGCTTCCCGAGTGGGGGCGCAGGCCCGCCGGGGGCAGCAGGATGGGGTGTACCAGGGGTTGTGCGGGCGTGGGAGGCGGGGGCGGCGGGGGCGCCGCGGACGCCGGGCCCCGCGCGCCCCTTGCGCCGCCCGCCCGCCACCCGCCCTCTTGGCGCGGTGGGACACTTTCATGACAGGGATCTTCATCTTGCCACAAGAACGAACCTCGTCGGCGCACGCCTTGCCCATATCACAAAAATACTCTCTTCTATAGTTTTTTTCCGCGTTGTCGATTTTAATTGCAGTTCCGATTTTATATTACTGAATGCGCGATTTAACAACACTCCCCCTAAAGTCTTTTTGCGTTATAATTTTACGCAAAACCGTCTCTTTACACTAGTTAAAATTTTAGTAAAATACAGTCAAATATGGCTGCTTGTTTCTACAAAAAAAAGGTTTTGATATGTTAATAGTCCGTATTTTAGACAGCATTAAGCTAGAATTACGATTATGGCAACGATCCTTTAAATTTGTAGGTATGTAAATTAAAACAAAAATCAACTAATACAAGATATTTCAAATACGCGATCTAAGAATAAATAAATTTATATATTTTAAATGCGTATTTCTTTAATTAATCAAAAAATTATGCCAGATGCATTCAAATAAGTTCGCAATAAGTTGTCTTCAAATATAATAATTACCTACTTTAAATAAATACCATCATTTTGCTTCGTTTTTGCAATGAATAATAATAAAGTTAGTAATTGATAGTATAAATAATTATATTGTATAATTAACCGTTCGTATCGATAATAATCCGACGATATAAAAAAAGGATCAGCACAAAACACAAATACATAAATTAAAGTCAAGGCACAGCCCGTTACGATGGAAAATTTTCTATTATAAATACTCGATTTATTTCTTTATAACCACAATCAAAACGTAAATTGCACAGTAAAACTTTCCTCTTTAGTTCACACAACACACACAAACAAAAAATATTTAGACACAAGCAGCGATTTAAATCAATAGAGCTTATTTTAACCCGACCGGATGCTAGCCACTCTTTATCATCTTGGAATTAGATGAAAACCTGGGTTAGGCAAAATCACCGGAATTATTATAACACTTTTGTATAGATTTAAGAGGCGGGAATTTATCAATTTTTTCATACCGCATTGAAAAAAAAAATATTAATTAAAAGATTGATTTCCGCGTAGGAAGAACAAAAAACCCTTTCCTCTACTGGTCCAAGGATTTAAAATCGTTATAATTTATTTTTTTGCGATGATTTGAAATCAAAGGTATTACTTACTTAATATTTTGTGACAATACGCACTGTGTGGGTAATAAGGTCCCTTATCATCATTAAATGGTTTTAGGGCACTGCTAATCGGTACACCAAACAATGTAATACGATAGATACTTTGCGATATTTTTTTAATAAGGATTAATAAAGTGCACGACATAGGTACATGAAAGATGAGTGTATCTTGATCATTTTAAATTACGTGAAAAGGCAAAACCGAATCAGTTCTTATCGTGTCTGACGTCAGTCCAATGCGCAGACACAGAGAGAAATATTTACTACGAGTCTATCTGTGTCAATCTTTCTACCACATGAAGCACTCAACGCGAATCGAACTAGCGCCAACAGATAGGATAGACGTTTTGCGGTAAGCGAATTTCGTACAATAAAACTGAGTACACAGTCGTAAATAAATGTATAATATTTTTTATTTCGAATCGATAAGATCAATGCGTGCATCATAGATGAACTCGAACGCGCGATCCACGGATATACGCGAGGCGCGACCTAATAACTTCGCACTATCAGAATAACAGAGGCACAACTGGAAATAACTATTTTTCAGGCGCCTACAACTACTATCTCAATTTTCAACAAGTTAAGCTGATTCCCTCTGATATTGGGCCTTCTGGGTTTTTTAAAAATATGTCAGGACTTGAACCCGGTTACACCACCGTTGCATTCAAACTGCTACGCTACGAAACCTATTGACTATGATCATGTATATTGACACACTCAAAATGTTAGGTTTTTAAAAGACGAGTTACCTACAATCTACAATCGATTCGAATTTCAAATTTCGCTTTAGCCCTGAGCAACTTTCCATAACGTTTGCGTCGCTTTGTTCAAATATGATCTCGTGGATGTAAGGAAAGGACGAAAGTAAGAAAATTATAACGGGTTCGATTGATGAGAACACGAAAATGGAATGATTTTTCTCAAGCGTGGGGAGGTGACGTTGTTCCCCTCTGTAATTGGGCCTCCTGGCCTGTTGGGGTGGTTAAATAAAAAAGTAAGTAATAACCCTTGAAATAGATTTTAGTGAGAATAGATTTTAGTGAACCGGAAATGCTTCAGTTAGAGGTGGCGGGGGCTTCAATTATTTGAAAGATTTGTGAAAAATGTGTGTGTTTGGATGTAGGAGGAATTTGTCATATCGATTATGTACGTAATAGGGGATCCCAAGAATAGGCACTTTCACCTATACTACTCAATGGTGCATTGGGCACTGCATTCATTTGCCTGTACGGGGACCCAATAATCAAATGTTGAAACACGGACTCCCTTCATTGTGACCAATATTCTCGTGTGCTTTTGAACTTCTGAGGTCCCCGATATTTAGGGGGGGGGGGGTTCAAACTAACATTTTCCTGGCGGTTACTTCGATCAGCAACTATGTATTTAAATATTTTATTACGGTTGAACACTTGCACACATATGTTTGCAGCCATAAGTAATACATAAAATTCACTAAACTTTCATTGATTTCACGCGGATGAGACCATCGTATCTGATCGTGTATGATATAGTGCAACAAGTTGAAAATAACCGTTTTTTTTTTATCAAGTATATGCTGAAGCGTGAAGTATGACTGGCATGGTCGGCTTGGCTCGGAGGCAGTTTGTGGAATTCATATCCCTCCACAAAACGGGACGAATGTGGTATGATGATGACTATTAGTGCCGATTAAGGCCGCTCCTGAGGAAATATTTTGATTCGTTTTCAAAGTTCGCGTTTCAATTCACGTTTCCCAAATTTCGCTATAAAGCCATAGTTGAAACTCGGATTTTATACGCCAAGCACAATAAAATATGTGAAATTGTTCTTCAAGAATAAAATGGGTTTTTGAGTTGCGCCATTGTTATCTTAGGGATACAATTTATAGCCCAGTCTAATTACCCCAAAACTAAGCGTTTGCCTTAACTAATTCGGATGTTATTGATTGTCTTTTTTTTATGTTGTCTTTAATTTTTTTTGTATCTCTTATAGTTTTCGAAATAATTTCATTTGAAAAATCACATATTTTACTGATTTTTTCCTGTCAACATCTTTTGCCTCGGAAACGGACTTACACCTCGTAAACCGTACCTCGCACGATAAAAATGCTCATAAGTAAAATTGTAGAACATTAAATTTACTTTAAAAATTACTTAAAAAATTAAGGAATCTGTTTTATAGAATTTTTAGTGTTCTATTACTTTAATTTAGATTTTTTTTTGGTTGGGTTAAGCGTTTTTGAGATTTTTTGAAAAAATAAAAAAAATAGTGCTGGCGCATGGCGTACACACTCACTTTTTTTTTACCTATAACTATTAATTTTTTCACTTAAAAAAAACGCAATATATTGAATTTGTAGTAAATTTAATGTTCTTTAATTTTAATGATTAGCATTTTTATCGTGCGAGGTACGGTTCACGAGGTATAAGCCCGATTCCGAGGCAAAAGAGGTTGACAGAAGAAAATCAATAAAAGATGTGATTTTTCAAATAAGATTATTTCGAAAACTATACGATACTAAAAAAAAATTAAGAACCAATTTTATAGAATTTTCAGTGTTCTATTATTTTGTCTTTTGATTTTTTTTTGGTTGGGTTAAGCGTTTTCGAGATTTTTAGAAAAAATGAAAAAAGGCCCTTTTTATTATGGTTTTTTGAAAATCCTGACTTAAGCTCACTAATTTATCTTTTTACCCTTTTTGTGTTCAATAAATCATCTCTTACAAGTTAAATATTGTTGAAACAATAAAATATAATTATAATCTAGCTAATTTGCCCCAGTATTTGTATAATAGGGCTGGCGCATGGCGTACACACTCACACTTTTTTTACCTATAACTATTAATTTTTTCACTTAAAAAAAAAAGCAAATATACTGATTTTGTAGTAAATTTAATGTTCTACAATTTTAGTTATGAGCATTTTTATCGTGCGAGGTACGGTTTACGAGGTGTAAGTCCGTTTCCGAGGCAAAAGATGTTGACAGGAAAAAATCAGTAAAATATGTGATTTTTCAAATGAGATTATTTCGAAAACTATAAGAGATACTAAAAAAATTAAAAAACCAATTTTATAGAATATTTAGTTTTCTATTACGTTTTTCATACAACTATTTTTGGTTGGGTTAAGCGTTTTTGAGTTTTTTTGAAAAAAAAAAAAAAAGACCCATTTTTTTCTAGTTTTTTGAAAATCCTGACTTAAGCTCACCTCCTATTCATCCGGACTTTTGATGCAACCTTCCCTGGACATCACTGAACAACATAAAAAAAGAATCAATAACATCCGAATTAGTTAAGGCAAAAAACCTAATTTGACTGGGCTATTAATATCATGTGATTAATAAGCTCATTCTGTGTTGGGTTGATTATTTTTGATAAAATACAATTTTCAAGTTTGCAATCTGACTTTGCTGAAGGTTTGAACGAGTGCTTTCATCAGATGTTTAAAAGAAAGCAGAATCAATGCAAGGTGCCATTTCGTAAGGCAAAAAGTGCTGAGTTCGAAAATTTTCAAGACATTAATTTTTCAATGTTCGATATTTTGTACCTGATTAAAAACTCTGTGCTTCGCCCGAGATCACAAAAGGCAATATCGTTGCAACACTTTTAGCACATCAAAAAAGCAAGATCCGTATCCGCCCGGCACTCTTTAGTGGTTACAGAAAAAAAACTCTCCTTAAAATATGCAAAAGTTCCAGGTGCGATTACAATGTTATGCAGTTTTGATTTTTTCCGCAATTAATAATGCTTAGGGCACTTTTTAAAAGAGTACAGTGAATTAATAATCATTTTTCTTCAAAAAATCTTTTGTACTGCAATAAGATAATTTTTTACGCGTCAGTGCCGGTCCAAGGTATCATTTATGAAATATATTTTCACTAAACAACTAAGCATTCATATTGAAAGTTTCGATATCCTTATTATTTAAGTCTGTAAATATTTTATCTGTTAAGGCGTTTTTATGGTCCCAAATTAATATTCAGCACGCATCTCTCTCTGAGTTTAAACACAGACCGGTGCATGTTTACAATACTCGTTTGTACAAGTGCTGAAGGATTAGTTCTCCCTAAATATAATAACAAATATGGTAAGAGAACACTTCAGTACAGTATACCAAAAATCTGTAACATGCTACCAAGAAGTATTAAAAAAATAATTATTTTTTCAAGCTTAAAAAGAGAGACGCGTGCTGAGAACTTGGTTGCTAGAGCGCGAATTATTATATTGAGTTTTAGAATTGTATTTTTATTTATATGTATTTTAATTTTTTTTGTGCGCTAGGGTATGTATTGTGTAGTTTTATTTTTAGTTGAATTTGTATTTATGCACCTACTGACGAGTTGCAGTAGGCAACTCAGTAGGACATGTATTGTTTTTGCATTTTGATCTAAATAACTAGATAAATAAATGCATATTTAGATTAATACGATAAGATGTTGCATACAAGGATGGAAGTCATTTTTATTTCGTTATTGTATTTTGAGAGTAAGTGCAGTTCTTAATAATAATGGATATATCGATGAGAACAATAATTATAAGATGCACTCAAATAATATCTTCAATTTATTTTCATGTCGCGCATGTCAAACTGAGAACCCAATTAATAAAATATCAACAAACCATCTAGACGTAAAAATATGTACACAATGAGCGTCAAAGTCAAAAGAGAACGCTTTGACTGAATTCGCGATTGTGCGTTATTGAACCAGTTAAAAAATCATTAAAAAAAGAAGTACCTTGAATTTAGAAATCAATAAATAATGTAAATTCTGCAATATAACTTACCTTCTCCACTAGGCTCTTCTAGTGAAATATCTGTAGGTTTTTCTTTCACAGACGGCAACAATGTCGCAGCTGACATTTCAAATTCTCCTTATCCAGATTCTTTAGATCAGTCTTTTGATATTATAAATAAAATATCTTAAGCTAATTAATAATTTATTTATATATTATTTCCTACTGAAGGTCCACTATCCTAGTATATGTACTGTTTATATCACAGATATTTCGTTTTTCGCCAACAATAAATCAACACACGTACACACACAGCCTCGCGTAAAATGTACAGTATTTACAGGTAATATAGAAACTTATAGAAATGTGTATAACGGACAATTAACTATAAAATACAATAAACCCACCGAAACGTTTACATTACAATACACATAACTAAAACAATGATTGATAATATTAATATTTTCTCCGATGCAAAAATATAAAACGTCCGCCATATGCTTTTTGAGATCTTTGCGAACAAGGATGCCAGATACAAAAAAAAATATTTGATGCGTTCTATTTTTAAAAAAATATAATTAAAGTACCTACCAATATAAACAATTTTTTTTAAAAAGCACCTTAAAAGGCACATGCAGGAAGCGTAAAATGAGAAAGGGTTAGAACTTCACAAAACGCGCTAGCTTGAAAAAAAAATCTTAAATGAGTCGTCAACTTCAACAATCTTGAATAAACTAGATCAGGATTGGCCAATTTTTTTTCTTCATTAGTTCTAGATGACGACCGGTTATTTTTAGATTATAAATTTACGTCTCTTCTCTCTCTTTGAACTTGGCCCAGCAGGCAAATTAAAGAAAAATGTATCTGTGCCTAGTCGTTATTTATTAGTACATTATTTATGAAATTAAAAAACTTGTTAAAAATATAAAATTTTGGTCCCAAATCACGTCACGATCTTCAGGCTCAGGTCAGGAGTCAGAATAAGGCCACCCATATTATGAAAAAGACAATTTTTTCATTCCAAATAAAATGTTTCACATTATTTTCCACCCTTTTCTCGTAATTTTGATAGAATTAAATTTTCTTTTAAAATTATTTCGGTAAAATCAATATCATGTATAAATAAAAATGAAGACTAACTTTAATACTAAACAATCAATTTTTATGTACATACTATGAAGTTACATCTTTATATCCATAATTATTCAATATCCACACGGATTCCACAAACTGCCTCCGGGGGATCGGCTGCCAATGTGATTTTATAAAAATAATTATTGAAGTTTGACTAATTTTTAAAAATTATTTAAATACCTAGATATTATTTTGAATCAACCCAGCTGATGACAGGTCACATGCTATGTAAACGCCCAGATAATCCATATTCGTTTCCAGAGCTTCTTGGGTTCTTTTGAGATATCAATAATTATTATTGAAGCAAGCCGTTCATGGGTTAAAACTAGTATTAATTTGTCTACAAATACTCAAAATGTGGTTTATTAACCCTTCCAAATGGTTTTTAGTAGGAATCGGTAGGTAGGTGCTCTTAAATTAAAGTTTTCACATACAAAACCATAGACAATAGAAAACTAAAAACCAATGTAAATATTTTTGTCTCTGTCTAAAAAAACACAACCTGTCAAATGCGTGTGGTGTGATGATAAATTACTGCCAATAGAATTTAAAGAAAATGGCATTAAAATGGCAAAATAATACAAATGATTCCGGCATTTTGCGTAAAAATGATTTTAGTGAAAACAAAGAAGACCTTTTGGTCTTCGGATACTCGTGTAAACTATTTAGAGATGATGAAAAAGCACTGTTTATAGATCAAGGCAAACATCTTATTCCCTGGATGGGGGACGATACATTAAAAATAGACAGGTATTTCTCTAATCCTATTTCACTTTTACCTGTGATTTAAAAAAAACAAAGAACCGTAAGACTAGGGCACTGTATTGGAACACCAAGTTTTTTCGCCTGAACAGCGACGATATACTTAGACCGTATCCCTTAATATGGATTTGACCATCCTCGGTAAAAACATTAATTTAACTTGGTAAAGGCCCCACTAAATTTGATGATTTTGTCCAGATACGACTGCCGCGGGAACCTGGCAGCCAGGGAGCTGGCCGCGGCAGAGTCCAGGGTAGATCCGGTGGTGTCTTGGCAGCACCTGCTGACCCCCGAGGAGCAGCGGGCGGAGAAGCTGATTTTGGTGATCAGTGCCCACAGTATTCTACTACAAAGTGCAACAATATATCTGCTCTCATTGTATGTATTCTTCTTCCAGAGGAGGAGCTGAAGAGACTCCACACGGCCCACAATGCGTCGTACGGCCAGGTCCAGTTCACCTACGAGGGGGACGGCGGCCGGAAGGAGGCGGCTGTCGCGGAGGACGCGGACGGCGCCAAGGCGGAGGAGGACGAGCCGTTCGTGCCCACTCCTGAACTTGCTGTCCCCGATGGAATGCCCCTGGTAATCAAAATGTATTTCTAGTCATACGGAACCAAATATACTATTCAGGTCATGGCGCTAATTCGGAAGAAAAACAACAAAATTCATATAATATAATTGAATTACTTGAAAAAAACAAAAATGCTTTTTTTCTAATATTGATCGTTATTGTTCCTTTCTTCAAACCAAAATTCACTAGAAGGGGTGTTTCCATACAAATTTTCTAAAAATATATGCTTTCTAGGGATTTTATTCTTTTTTTTTTCATTGTTATGAAATACCTAACTAACTAACTAACCATCACGCCATTTCCCCGAAGGGGTAGGCAGAGAGGATAGAATGCCACACCACTCTGTCCTGGCATACTTCTCTTGCTTCCTCCACATTCATACATCTTCTCATGCACGCACGTCGATTATTCCGACTTTTTACATGCCCACTTTCAAGCACTTGTTTAACTTGATCATGCCATGTCTTTTTCGGCCTTCCTCGACTTCTACATCCAGCCACTGTCGCATCATATATTTTTTTAGCCGTTCTTTCATCATCCATTTGCTCTACATGACCGAACCAACGTAAAATTGTCTAAATTAAAATAAAAAACCCCCTGACTATCTACTTGGTCTGATCCGTTCCTCCATTTGTGTACGACCCACCTCGATTATCCATTTTTGGATGCCTCCCTAAAGCCTTAACCATGCCTGCCTTAAAGGAAAAATATAGTGATATGAATATCTACTACTTTCTTTTCTAAGCGGGGGTCAGGGCATTGAGCTCCTGACCTCACTGCTACCTGTGAAGATCTATTGTGACCATATATCTACTACTTTGGTGTTGTAATAGATTTCTCTGTATTTCTTTCATTCCAGCCCGATACGAAGAAGCTGAACGCGATAGTGGAGAAGACGGCAGCGTTCATCGCGTCGCAGGGCACGCAGATGGAGATCCTGCTGAAGGCCAAGCAGGCGGGCAACTCGCAGTTTGACTTCCTGTCGCTGGAGTGCCCGCTGCACCGCTACTACAGCCACCTGCTGGCCGCCATCCGTGAGGGCCGCTACCGCCCCGACCAGCCCGCCAAGCAACAAGAAGGTACTTGTAAACTTGGTAAATGCACTTGGTGTAACGATGCACCATTGGGTGCGGATAAGAGAGAGTAAAATTAGTAATCTTGTTGTATTTTTGGTTTTGCACACGCTGTCCTGCCACTTGTGTTAATTTTCTTGTTTCTTTGTTTGCAGAGAAAGTGGAAGAAGAAGAGTACTACCTCCACCCGAGCCTAGCTCCCGTGTCAGTAGAATCGGTAGGTGTCTAGACCACCGTACAATACTTTAAAGACATTCCACACTTGTTATATTCCCAGACTGTTGTCGTTACTGTGATAATTTACCTGTCTCTTAATACCTTTCTTCCAAATCAAGCTCGTCTCGCCCGAATGGTATTGTATAGAATTGTTATTGTCAATTTTTATGATGTGCATTTAGATAGAACTTTTGTACCTGTATTTTTAGATTGCGTGAAACAGATTAATATTTTTTATGTCAACGATCAGTTAAGTTATTGTCTCTCGTACACAAATATAATATCTCAGATTGCCTTCTTGTTCCCAGATTGTTTCAGATAATAGTTTTAAAATTACATCTGAAATTGATGCATCTGCCTAAACAGTATTATATTGTGTCTTATAGTTAATTTGGCATACAAATACAAAAGGTAGTCTACACTAAATTATGTTATTTCTAGATTGCACCAAACTAATCATCTGTATTTTTACATTGTTAATTTAGGTTTTTATTTTAATTTAAGTTAATTTACAAGTAAAATAATTAGAATAAATTTTTTACAAACAAACACATCCCTAAATCTAAATCAAGGTTCTATTGCTTCTAATTTGTGTACGAGAATTTTTTTTTCCGATAGAAATCGTTTCACTGTGTTCAATTTTTGACAGACTGATTTTTTATTATGTACAAATGTTTAAACAAAATAAATTAACTGTTATTATTCCTGAACGCTTTGCTGTTTTATTTCTTTGTATTACTGATCTGTCCAACTTGTCTTTTCCAGGAACCTGTTGTAATTTGGATTATCGACGATATCGCCGCCAGCTCTCAAAAAATATCATTTACAGACGATTCAAAATTTAATATAGGCCTCGTTCGTTTTTCAACGTACTCTTCAAAATGCGACTATCAATTGTTATCTCGCATTCCAGATAGTAAAACAAGATGAACCAGAAGTCCATGCTCTTTTTCTTGTATTTTAATCATTTATAAAATCCACCTACACAAAATTAGAAATACAATTTGATAAATTACAAATTTTAACACAGCCAAACTAATGGATAATGGATAATTCATAATTTTTTATACACGATTACTTGTGTTTTCATACAAGTAAAAATTTTAAAATACTAGATGCAGATTCACTTTTTTATTTGAACAATTAACGCTTTCGCCCTCCAATAGTCTGAAGATGCCAGTTAGAAGGCGAGATCACTAACTGGGCAAATAAACAACTGATTAAGTTAATTAGTATTTTTAGTTTAAAACTTGTATGAAAATAGAAGTGACAACCCTATACATAATCAATGCTGGTCAGCCAAATCAAGGGCAAGACAGAGAAGGAAGACGAAACGGAGAGCGATATTGCCCCCCCAGGAACGGAAACTCTCCCCCTGCCGATCCCGAAGCAGGCCACCGAGTCAGAAAGCACCTTTTCCAAAATGGACGCGGAGCAGATGAGAACATACGCCGCGCACACTTTTCCTTACGGGCACGTCCAGCCAGACATCTCGAAAGCTGCGGTCATGTACAACACAAGTCAAGAGTCCAATACAACCACTCCTATTGCCATGCCCAGTGCGACAGTAGTGGAAAAAGAAAAATTACCCAGCATCGGAATAAATTCTAATACGAATTCTCCTAAACCGGAATTTGGAAAATCTGGCGGATTTAAACTGATTCATTACTCGGATAGTGAAGGGGATTCTGACTCTTCAGAATCTGGTAAGATTACTTTACTATATATTATTCCTCATTTATTTTATTTATTTATTACATTTCACACATTTAATAATCACAATAATGGGATGGCGACTCAATCAGTAGAGACCCATGTCAATGCTCATTAAATTAAATAAATGCAACAATACATTATATTTACATATTAATACTGTTTTATTTTTAAATTATGATTAAATAAAACGATGTTATGTGTTACTATTGGTTTATTGTGTTACTATAGAAATAGAATTTACCTACACTACCTGGTTTTGGCAGTAAAGTTCTCCCATCGACTGGTGAAAAGACACATCTTCCTTTTATTTTTGTTCAAATTTATAGAATATCAAGTTAAATTTATGAAAAATCATATCTGTAACGATCCACCACTTCAAAAATTGGCAAAAGCAAGTCAACTTTTGTGGACCTACGTACAATCTGATGTTTTCATCAAAAGCCACATTTGTGTAGTTCATTGCACAAGTTGACTTTAAAAAAGTTATTTACTTACTTTGTTTATCTACTACAAAATCTTCAAGATGTTCTTATAAAAGCACATTGTAATATTGATTTTTCTTTTTCTTGATTTATTAAATGCAAAACATTATTCCAGATGAATGTCCCACCAAATCGTCCATCACCATTCCGCCTCCGGATCTGCAGATAATCGTGGACAAGATGGCGTCCTACGTGGCCAAGAACGGCGACGCGTTTGAGAACATCGTGAAGATGAAGGGCGACCCACGCTTCCTCTTTCTGAATGCCGACCACCAGTACTACGGCTACTACAGGCACAAGCGCTCCTTCTACGAGCAGACTAATAAAAACGTTGTGAAGACCGCGGAAAACGGACAGAAGAAAGAAAAAGAGGACAGTGATCCGAAAGTCAAAGGTATTGAAAATATTGTATTTTATTCATTGATAATTCAAATTTAAGACGTAAATATTTGCTGTATTCTTTTTCAAAAAAATTATTTCAAAATATTTGTTGCATTATACGATGCAATCATTTAGTCTAGTTTTTATTCCAAACAACACATTCTCATATTGATTGATGATTCTTGCCTTAAATTTTTGTTTTAAAGACAGGATATTTTTTTATTAGAAAAGTGATATTATTTATCTTTTCAAACCAATTTTTTTTTTTATTTGCTAAAAATGTTTTTTTTTTTGTAAACTTGTTAGTTTTATTTATTTGAGTTATTCATGAAAGATTTTTTTTAAACATTTAGATATTTTTTTAAATATTAAAAACATTCATGTAATGTATATTAAAATTTTATTTTACACAAATAATTTTTATTAATAATTAGCAGTGTTAACAAAAATTTAGGTTGTTATTCTGTGAATATCCGACCTATTTTCTAAATCCTTTTTCTACTTGTATGTTTACTGCTATGCATGTATACTTTTTAAATATCTAGAAATAAGATGTTTTCAGAAACAACATTTTATTTTCTTCACAGGGCCCGTGTCTTTTTCTATAAAAAAGATGAAGGAACCAGAGCCGATTCTGCCCAAACCCGCCTTACCCTACGAATCGAGCTCCGACGAAGAAAATGCAAAAGAGGCAGAAAACGACGAAAGCAATACTCCCGCAGAGGATATCAACCAAACAAATCCTACAAAACCAAACACGGAACTGGCTCAAAACGTCACAGCCCCCAGCATCACAGCTCCAAGCACAACAGTGCCGAAAGTCACAACTATTGAAGAAGCAAAGCAAGCGGTTGTGAAGCCAGTGATTGCTCAGAAACCAGTTGTTAATATCGCAGTTAATGTCCCTCCAAAGATAGTTACTCCGCCTAAACCAGTGCCACCTCCCCAAGTAAACCAGACCATATACCACGTCCAGAACGAGCCTCAATCCTACGAAAAGGTTTCCATCTCCCAGCCGATTGTCAGCAAGGCCCGCAAGAAGAGCGCTCACTCGGACAAACACGAAAAGCGCCGAGTCTCGGACTGCGAGGATGAGGAACTGGACAGGAGAAAAGGCAAGAGGAAGAGGTCGCGGAGCAGGAAGAGATCGAAGAGAGACAGACCAGATGATGTCATCACGATTGAGGATGTGGTGGACCCGTCGGATTTCATAGATCTCACGGATGATATCGATGACAAAGGTGTGTATAGAATCCACATAAAACTCTAATTAAGATAATTGACTAATTGTAATACATGAATGTTACATGACACTGTTAATTGTCCACTGGTGAATATTGTCAAATTACGACTTAAAAATACCGACTGCCACAAATACCGCTAAAGTATTGAAAATATTCACATTATTTAGAATTGAAATATTCCTAGCATATCAAACTAAAGACTTGTCTTCAAAACATATCGACGGTGGAAAGGGAAAAGTTTATAAGGGAAGATGTTGCTAAGCGACATAATAATACTATATCGCTTTTTCTTTTCCACTGTCAATATTATTAAAGAAATATTTTTATTAAAAATAAGTATAGGCTCGTAAATAATTACACTGTATTGAAGTGTAGGCGATATGTCATCTTCAGAAATTGTTTTTTTTTTAAGGTTAAAACACTCAATACCTTCCAAGAAACTCAGGAATCTGAAGACAGAAAGTACCGCCACAGAAGAAGAGAGGAGAGTAGCAGAAAAAAGTCCAAGAGGCACAGAAGAGGCTCTAGAAATAGATCGTATTCAGGTAATAATCATTGAAATGGATAGATAACCTTTATTTTAAACTTTAAAACAAATTCTAGAACTCATAAAATTAAGTCATATTATGCTAGAAATATTTAGCTTATAACATTATTGTCTTTCTCGGCCTTCCTCGGCTTCTACATCCAGGCACATTATATTTGCATTATAACTTCTTTTAGCCATTCTTTCATAAAATATTTTGAAAATTTGAATGAACAACTTTATAAATTCAACCTAAAGTATTGACCATCTTGAATTGTTTCAGACTCTGGTAACGAAGAAGAATATGTGAAGTATGAGGAGGAACGTAGTTCTAGGCACCACCATAGCAGTAGAAAGCATTCTAAGAAATCCAAAAAAGGTTCTTCTAAAGATGAAAGGTATGATAATTTTTCAATTAAAAAAAAAATATATATCCATGTATCCAAATAATTGATTTTAAACATTGTTTGTTAGATAGTGCAAAAAGCAGGAAACAAGTTGTGGTAGAGTGGGATTCGAACCGGGGGATTCCAATCCAGAGTCCACGATTATAACTACAGGGCCACAATCTACTTCACTTTTACTTATTGATTGTATTATAAATGAGTTTTTCTTGTAGTTAAGCTTGCATAACCGTGATCCTTACCAGATCATGAAGAAACTAGCTTTTAGATGTAAGCCTTATAATTGCCCGCGTCTCACAAATACATAATATACTGTTTTATTTTTAATTAATAAATAGTATTCCTGTTCTTGTTTAAGTATTTAGTACAAGTTCTGATGCAGATAGCGGGTTTACACTATGAGCAGACGATTTGTTAATTTTGGTTAAATTTAAATAGATAGAGAAATACAAATGAAATATTTATATCCATTCGTTTTTCCAGATCCCGAGAAAGTCGGTCCTACGAAGAAGAGATTAAAAAATCTAAATCCAGGTATATAATTTATCATAATAATCATTTACGTCAAACAGTTTTTATAAAACTTTTTTCCGTTAAAAAAATAAAGGGTTTTTTTTAGCTCAATATTTTAATTCTACCTTAAAGCTGATAAAATCTGCATTCGGTAGTCCAGACTTAGGACTGCCAAGTATTTCAATATGGTCATATAAAATTCTTAAGTACTCAATCCTTATTTAAACTTTATATCCCCATTTTAAAGGTTTCGTAATAAAAAAATTATGCTTAGAATTTTTTTTTCTAGACATGAAAAATCACCTAAAGACAAAAAATCTTCACAAGAACGCGACGAACTGCGCAACATTGAAGAATACAAAATGTCCAGAAAGCATGACAAGCTACTGACATCTTCGCTGAAGGAACTCGTCAAGGAGACGAGGAAGGATCTCTTCTCCAAGGAGCCTATCAAAATGGCCGTGGACATTTTCTCCAACGACTCTTCCCCGAGGAGTCCCGGCTCCAGCGTCAGGAATGCTACGAACCTCCAGGAAGATGACTGGGAGAAAGGAGACAGTGAGGAGGATGAGAGTCAGGATAGCAGCTCCGATAGCGACGAAATGGATGATGACTCAGAATAATCAAACCATCTATTGTTTTTAATATAGCAATAAGGACGATTAACTGAATACATAAATGTCTCATTAATGTCAAACTTTTACATTAGCAATTTATACAAATAGTTGTACCAGACGTATACGTCAGTATTGATTCAGTTATTCCGTATTTTCAGCGGTGAAGTTTTTGATAAATTATTAAGATACACATATTTTTACATGTTTAAAAACCTAACTTTTGCATAAAAAAATTTGCTGTTGAGAAATATGGTAAACCTAGTGTCGAATTAAGGTGGTTGGATCAATAATCTCTTATCGCTCCTAAACAAACCCATTGGAAGACAAAATACAGAAAGAACAATTATTTTTCTTGATTCAGTTTTAAAATGTTGACTCTAATAGGCGCATTTTGTAATACATATAAAAGTGGCTGTATCAAATGGTGTTACGGAAATGATTAATCACCAAGTCTCTGTGAAAGCATTATCTAAGAATCTAAATTAAGGTGGCTTAGATTGTACAGAGTGATCAGCCAACCACCTGAAAAGCTGTTAAACAAATTTATGCATAGAAAAATATATAAATGATTAAGGTGGTTGGATTGTGTCGAAAGGAAAAAGAGTCTGAGAAGAAGCAGCCAGGGACAGGGGCAAATGGAGACGTTTTTTATACAGAGCCAAGACATGAGTGAACTTGTCTTGGAGTTAATAATATTAAGTAAATAAATTGCCTTATTGTTAGTACGATTACGTAATCCTTTGCTCATTGATATTATAAAAAATTTTTGTATATTTTAAATTATTACCGGGTGTTTTGAGAGAATGTGTACATAATTAATTAAATTATTGTGATGCCTTTGTCTGAATAAAACTATTTTTAAAAGTTCCGGCTTCTTTATTTAGTATTTTTGTTTATATTTACCAGCTTTCATTGATGCAATCAACTGCGCTATCAGTTGAAGATTGCGTAGAATATCAGACAAACGCAAGCCAAGCAATATGTTTTAGTGCGTTTTAAACATCATAAACTCCGCACACACAATACAGAAATAAATATTTAGATATGCTGATCTTTAAAACTATTGAAGAAATACAATGTTAATGCGGATAAAATTAAAGCGTTTATTAAAAATGACCATACATTAACATAGGTGTTAAAAATGTGTTAGCTCCGGCTTCCTATCTGTCATGATACCAGTTATATTAATTCAATAAATATTGAAATTACACATTTGTCATTATGTATCAATTTATTTTTCAACCAGACGTTATATTGTCAATTGTTATGAAATCGCTATATTTGTGCCATTTTTGGAATGGTTTAACTTACTAGATTGAGGTATATTTCATCAACGAAAAAACAATACTGCCTAAGCGATATACAGTTAAAAATGACTTTTTATTAAATTCCATAGAGAAGCGAATTCTGCCCATCAATTTTTATTTAGTTCCTTATATATCCGCTGGAAGACGCGCACAGAGGCTAAGAACTAATAACAGCCAACAGATATTAATAAAAGGTTGTATGAAGTATGAAATACCGCCCGTTTCCCGACGATAATAGGTACTAACTATCCTTTAATCTAGTAACTTGTCGCTGATAAGACTTTACCCATTCCTAACTATTTAAAAAATGTTTTTTTACCAATGATGAATTAGACGTCTTCTTCGTAGTCTCAATCCTGGGAATTAGTTTGCACTGAACTATCTGCATATTGTTTCCCACTGCACTCTATCTTCTTTCAGCTCAACATATGAGACGCATTTCGTGTCCTCGCACACATATTCCAGATATTCTCGTGGAGGGCGCCCTCTGGAATTATTCCCCAGTCATTACTTCCATTACGTCCTGCAAGAGACCCTTATATTACATAATGTGGTGGATTCATTGGAATCGACTTTTACTGGTGTTTTTAATCAGGCGCATATATGAAAATACTCAGTATTATCGTTTTTGTTTTAATTTTTTTCAATGTAAACTATTTTTAGGCGTCTGTAGAAATAACACGGTAATGATCAATATTGTTACCTAATTATAATATAGATTAACTGAGAGCGGATTTGATCATTAATCCAATTTATTAATTTTATTAATATAATTAAACACATGGCAGATACCAATGAAACACGTGCAGGATTTTAAAATGTTATTTTCACAGATTAAATGTCTACTGTTAAATTACCATTCCACATAAATATGACTTGCGTAATCTCTTCAGATTAACGCCCTAATGACCTTCACCTTCAACACTAACTGTTTAAATCAATCGACCCTAGGTCATAATAAGAAATCCATCTCTCTCTTTAACCCTTTAACCAACGTAATAGTAGGTATGTCATAGAAAAAAATATTTAAAAACAATTTTTTATATCATCCACTCCTGAAAGGGTCAAATCCCTTCTCAAAATCACTCTATTTGTCACCAAAAAAACACATTTTGAAAAATGAGTTAGATAAGATAAATGGGTGGCCAACCATCAATATGATTGAGAATAATGAAACCAATAAATAATTTAAAACGTTTTCAAGACAATTAACCTTATAATCATTTCTAGATAGCGTTGTATACAACTAAATATTTGTTAAAATTTGTCATCTGTAATTTTTTTTTTGTGGAATCCTCACAACACAAGATAATAAAAGCAACCTTTGAATAAAAGAATTATTCTGCCTTTGATAAGAAGACCTTTCAATCTTAGGGCAAATTGTTTGATCTGTGATGCAATCATTACATTTCTCAGCAATTCAGAAAACGTTACCCAATTTGATATTTGGATAATTTAAATAACTATCTCATTGCTATAGTATTTTATTTTTTAACTATGTCTATAAAAACTCCAGTTATAATTATTTATTAGAAATACATGAAATAGTGGATGGGGACGGCGCAGGATCGGGAGGAGTGGAGACGGCTGGGGGAGCCCTATGTCCAGCAGTGGACCTCAACGGGCTGACATGATGATGATGATGATGACATGAAATATTTAGGAAACAAGCAAGCATATTGAATTGTTTGATTACATGTGAAGCAACACGCCAATTAACTGTGTAAACAAATTCAAAATAATTGACAGATATGGACATCATATTCGGCAGAATAAATAATGAAAATGGACCAACCACCAATGACAGGTCCATAAGCCCTGTTAACGCCTATCGAACCATACTCCCTTCCTTTGTGTCTTTAGACAATAATATTTATATTTATAATCACGCTACACTCCTCAGTACAAAAATTAGAACAAAATATGTTTTTGTAGATTTACTTATCATATTATATCTATTCAATAATGTGCCACTGATGAGACTCAATTATAAAACTGTTTTAAATTTTAGTTCACTCATAATAAAAAAGGCTTTGGTTTGTAACATATTTTAAACTTCAGTGGATATAATTATATGATAATATGCAAGGCACATTATCGCTGGTATTGATACAAGAATAATTAGCAGGATTAAATGTAGCGGCGCAACAAACTCAAGTGTACCCAGACAGAAAAAATTACTATGGAGACAGAACAATGGAGAGTGTTTATCCCCGAGAATATTTAACATATTAACTTATGAAAATCGCGAAGAAAAAATCTTAACAAATTCAAAAAAATAATAATAAAAAAACGTAATAAAAAAACAGATAGTGTTGAATACCATCAGTGAAGTGTACATTAAAACAAAATCTCTCAACAATTAAATGTGTAACCACCATTAAAAATCAATGTATACTATAAGAAAAGAAAAAAAAAAAAAAACAAAAAACAAAACAAAAAAAAGTATTTTAAC